>ML254176.1:117586-148594 GCA_005239495.1 Nicotiana undulata
TGGCGGGGGGGGGGGGGGGGGGGGGGCACCCAAGTCTTCGTGATGGGTGTCCATTTGCGTGTTTTTCTTGTGTTTGATGCAGCTAAATTAATACACAGTACTCTCCTAGTTATTGTCACAATTCTTTCTTTAATAAATGGATATTTGACAAGATGTTTGGATGGAGCTATCGGTTAGATTAGATCTAGTTTGGTTTGTACTATTTTTATCGGGTAAGTCCAAACCTGTCTACTCTGATAGATTTGTTAAGTATATCACACAGTTTTTTCAGCATAAACAATCCTGATTCCTGAGCTAACATTTAAATATTCTAGATTTACGTAAGGTACACCTAATTAATTGAACTATATGTCCTCTAACTATTTTAAGTCATCAAATGCTGAGTAGGAAGTGGGGTTCCACTACCCATTATTTGTTATTTAATAGATAGTACATATGTGTAGATGATGAGTAACATGGATTACCTTTTAAGCTGTAATCCATCTAGGATTTTGATGCTTATTTTGAAATAAAATATTTAGGTAGGGTGACGCGGTGATAAATTTTGGCCTTTGGAGGGTGGAGGTAGGCCTCTTCCCCTATAAGACCGAGTCTCGGATTCTGATACCTCCACCATATATGGTTTCAACTAGCCAGGACAAAAGCCGAGAGCCTAATTATTAGACATTGATAAGTTGAAACGAAGACTATTGAGAGTTGTGGTGAAACGTATATGATTTTTCCAGATTTAATCAAGAATTTTGAATTTGAGCTTTGAAAATAGAAAACTTCCTAGTAGAAAGTATTTTCCTTAGTATATATCAGACATCGAATGGGAAATAAAAAGTATAATCTGAAACCAGGATATAAGATAAGCATCGTGTCGATATCCTATGAAGATCTTTTGGTTGTTACAAAAGGATTATTGAGTCTTGATAAAATGTTTTGTAGCCCGTTTAAAATAAAATACACAGGAAGTTAGGGATGCACCTAGTGGAGTCTTTTGTTCTTGGTGTTATGAGGTCGTTTGACTTAGAGTAGCTGATAAGTATAAGGTGCTGAAAATTATTTTTAAGTGCTGAAATAGATTTAAAAATAAACAGTTACGTGTTTGGATAAAAGTGCTAAAATTAATAATAAGCAGCTAAAACTGTTTGATTAAAAAGTGTTGATACGCAATTTTATGTTATAATGACTTAAATGACTTTATAACAATTTACACTCTAAAACGTTATTTTCTTCAAAATTTTAGATTCTACATAGATTCTACCTATTTATCATATTATTTCTATTATAAAAATGAATAGATAATATCTTTTTTATAAATACAATTTATGTTATGATACGTATACAATCATAAATTGGATGGGGTGAAATATAAATTAACAAAAAAAAATCTTAAATAATGCACACGTGTAGAGAAGAAACAAATACTTAATATATATTGTTTGTAATAAATAAGATTAAAACATTGAACTATCATAAATATCTTGAGCAATCAGATGACGAATTGCCATCCAAATATTAGTATCTCCTTGATTTTCTACATTTTCTTCATTTCCAACGTTGACTCTTGTGGATCTTCCAACATCAGGTTCAACACGTGACACATTTCTCTCATTTTCAGCTTCTTAGAATGCATTGTCCACCTTACATTTCTTTCTAATGTAATCGTGAATCGCCGTTGTAGCCAATACGATATCTCTTAGAGTGTCAATATGATAAAAAGGCATATCTCGCAAAATAGATCACCTTGTTTTCCATACCCCAAATGTTCACTCTACGATGTTTCTGCAATAAGAATGCAAATAATTGAACATTTCTTTATGTCCATTTAGTGCTCGCTATTGTCGTGTCCCACCTCGATAAAATTCTGCAAGGTGGTATCTCACATTATCCCCTTTATATGGAGCCATATATCCTTTTATGTGTGAATATCCTGCATCAACAAGATAATATTTGTCTCCAGATGGATGTGAAAAATTCAGTTCGTGTCTACGAAGTGCCTTACCAAATATACGGTTATCATGAGCTGCTCCTTCCCACCCAGCCCATGCAAATGTAATACATATATTAAAGTCGGCAACAACAAGAATATTCTCAGTAGGATAACCTTTACACCCAAATATATGGTTTCTCTTGACCTTGAGGCAATCTTTCTTTCACATGTGTGCCATCAAGTGATCCAATACAATCCTAAAAATATATACACGCATAAATTAAATGTAAGTTTACTCTAGTAATTTTTTGAGTTAAATGTAAAAATATAATAATGTAATTAATAAGTATGTTACTTACTTTTAAGAAAGGGAGATATCATTGATTACATGGCTTGTGATCTCCTGCACCATCATTATAACTTAAGTGGTTGAATTATGTCTCTTGCAAGCTTACCATTGGCCTTTAGAATACTATTAAAATGCATATAAATTGTTTCTCCTGAATTGTTGAAAAACCTCTTGTACCAATCGATTTTCGGCACCATGTGCACAAATCATCAAGAACATCCCTAACTACTCATAGGAAGACATCCCACGGGTGAGTTTAAAATCATATTTATCAGTTAGATCTTTGCTTAAATCAAAAGGTACTAACTTCCTCAATTAAAAAATTTCATAACATCGAGTCTCGTTTCCATATAATATCTCTTGGATAAATATATTTCCAGTGCGTTCATATATACGGCATATTTCCTTGCGAATGTATTTCTCATGATATATCAATATACTCTTACATGTAATTTGACATAATGCCATCCATTCCTTATTTTCTTGTGTTTCCTCTTCTTCATTTTTTTCATTTAACAACTCATTGTTCCAACATTCCGTTAAACTGAAATGAAACAGAGATACAAACTGTTACGAATTAAAAATGACAAATGCTAACTTCAAAGTTTATAGTTAGTCATCTATTAAAATAAAACATGTAATGTCTTAACAATAAATGATTAAACCACCATTATGTCTAAACAGGAAACAAAACATTAAGAAAATATAACCTTCTGCACATACTTTAAAGGGCAAGTTAAAATATCTAATGCTAATGTAATATGGGTAAGGCATCATCAACAACTTCTCAGATTGGATTAGATGAATTATTCGGCACGAAGGATCGTCCGTGGTTGTACTCCAACCAAGATTTCCTAGATTCATCAGTATAAAAAATATATGTCGCATCTCTTTCTCTTTCTACAAGTTCACAACACAATTAAAAATATTACTCCTTCCAAGAATACCAGAAATATTTTCTAAAATGTCCATGCACTTCTCAGTGGTGAGCTCTAAAGATTTAGATGTCCTTTTGTTAGTCATGAACTCAATTAGAGAGTGTATCTCCTCTTTTAGCGATAATGAATTAGTTTTTGTCTTGCGCTTTTTCACTTGGCTGGTACTACCGCTGCTATCTATTGACTTTCACTTTCTAAGTGATTGCTAAGAAAACGTAATTGAATCCATATTCTGCAAGTCATGGCTTTCATTGCTTCTTTTATCATTTCATTGTTCTATGTCATTATCATAAACATCATTTGTTCCATCATCATCTTGATCTAACCCAACTTTCGTTCTTGTTCTTGATTTGCTGCATATGCTCTCTCTCCGGTGGCAATGGTATACGTAAATAAAGCATCGTAACGAAACCATATCAGCGAAAGGTCTTTGTTCCTAAATTTTTTGTAATTAGAATTCTCCCGTAAACAATAATTTAAAATTACTCTAAGCAAACAAATGAAACTAACAATTACAAGAGTTATGAGATAATTATAGAAAGGGCAAACAATGTACCTTAATTTTTTGCTCCCACCAATCAACATCTGCAATAACTATTTTTCTTATAGGATCCTATCCTAAATTTGTCTCACCTCTCATCAACTGCTTAAAAAGAGTCCACTATGATTTCATGTGATCCCAATTATTTTTCATTTGTTTTATAGTATATCGCAGTCTCGTCTTCATATTGAACCCATTTATCATATTATTCTTCCATCCATCTTTAGACAAGTAAGTGTATGGCATATTTCCTTTTCTAACTTCTTGCTCACACAATTTAATGAATTTAATTTGTGCATATTCGTTCCACTTAGCATTATGACGTTCCCCATAATTGAATGGTAACAATCTGAAGAGATTACAAGATTTAGTTATAAACGTACACATATAATAATATTTATGCACAACTCAAAATAAACAAAATTCAAAAGAACGTCTTCTTGTATTTGTATTTCACATAATTTACGACGCTAAAGAAACTTAACAGTTAGTAATAAAAATCTATGAGTAAGCAAAGTACAAGACTAATATTAATACTACTAGTGTGAAAATTACGTGGTAAAAAGAAAACCTTCATTCTTCTCAAACTCCTGAACCATATATATAATAAACAAGGGAATAAGTATACTACAAGGAAGTAAGAGGCAAATATGTTGGAGGGTAGATGGGAGCTGACCACAGATTGAATCAAAAGATCTCTAGGTGCTAGATTCTTTCGGCAGCAGCGCAAGTACACTTGTGTCTGACCTTAGTAAATGATCCTTTTGTCACAGTTGGTATCCCAAGTTGGGAATTCCACGTAATAGAGGGGACAAAAAAACACAAATAAATGTAAAAAAAAAAAAAGAGTTACCATATTATATATAACGCTCAAATACTGGGCGGTATACCTTAACGATAACTTTTGCCGTTAAGGTATAGCGCCCAGTATTTGGGCGTTATACCTCTGACAAAAAGGCTGCCCCAGGTATAGCGCGGACCTTTTGTACGCTAAACGTATAGCGCGTACTTTTTGCACGCTATACCAACTTTTTTAGCCTCACCAATAATAACTGACATAACAATAATTCAAATGTGTATAGCGCACAGAATTTGGGCGCTATGCCTCAAAAAAACTATTTCCCGGGCTAGCCATTTCCTATATAAAGGGGTTAGGATTGTAGGAAAAATCATTCAAAAAATAGTTTTAACTCCCGTTCAAACGTTTCTTGTTGTTAAATTCTCCAGTATTTTTTCATTATGTCTGAAGAGCGTAGAATAAGAGTTTCATTATATTGGGGGGAGGGAGGGGTGAGGTTGTGATGGAGAATAACTCTGTGAGGTACAGTTTACCTCCACGGTGTCATGTTAAATTGCCACTTACAATGGAGTACGATAAATTGATATCGTTGTTATGCAAAAAAATGAGTGTGAGGAAACGTTCAGTGATACTTAAAGTAACCGGAAGATATCCTTTATTCCGTCATTCCGCAAGGAGTTGATTTTTTCTCGAATTTTAACATCGACGACGATGAAACTTTGAGGAATTTTCTGAGGACTCCGGATGAATGCCGGGAATTTCTTGTAATCACAATGTTGGAGATGTACGTCAAGGTCGAAGATGTTCCCAACAATGAGGTTGCGCGTAGTAGGGATAACCCCTAGTCATCGGGTGGTTATTCTGGAGCAGTTTTTGCCGGACAGGTTCCGGATGAAAGAGTTTTCCTTGATTTAAACTTATCAACGCCGGCGAATGAGCAGTGAGAAAATAAGCTCTCTCCTGCTTTCCATAATTCACAAGACGAGTGGTAAACTTCAATTTTTCTTTGTGTTACGATGTACATTTTTGTTGTATTAAATTTGTATTAACGCTCATATATTTAACAGGCGGTACCGGCCGGATATGAATTTTATAAGTGGTCCATCTGGGGTTCATCACAAATATGAAAATGTCGATCATGGAATTTCATCACATTACGACTTGTAAGTGAAGTGATATAGCTATATGGAAAGCATTTATTAATTTCAGTAGCTTATATTTTTGTTGGTTGTGCAGTGAAAATGAGCAAGTTGAACCACCCGTACTCACTCAATTGCCCGAAGACGGCGTATTAAATCGGGATCTGGCAAATGCAAAGAGTGAGGAAGAGAACAGTGATTACGACAACAATGCCGATGAATCTGGAGACGAGACACCCTTCTTACATTGATAACTTGCCAAGCATGCCGGATGTGAAAGCTATCACAAGGGATTTTGATGAAATCCAGGCAGAAATGTGGGATGAGTCTAGACCAACGGTGCTGGCAAAGGGCATGCTTTTTCCTGATAAAGCGCGCGTAAGCAGGGCTTGTAAAATGCACAACGTAAAAGAGTGTCGTGAGATGACGGTTAAAGATTCAGGTACGGTGGTATACAAGGCTTTTTGCCGTAGGTGGTTTTGGCCATGTCATTGGATGTTGCGTGCGAGTAAGAAGAAGACAGGTTTATGGAAAGTGGGTAAATACATTCCCACCCACACATGCGAAATGGACACATTCAACGGGAATCACTTCAACTTGGATATTGACTTGATTTCTCTTGTACTTATTCCGCACCTCGAAGCGTCCATAAGGTATAAAATCAAAGAGAGCATTACATCGGTCCACTATGAATATGGCCATACCATTACCAAAAGAAAGGCATTTCTCAGGCGCAAACGAGCATTTGAAATTGTCTATGGTAACTGGGATAAGTCATTTGCAGCTCTGCCCAAGTACATGGCCGCACTGCAGAACTTTAACCCCGGGACGGTTGTTGAATGGAAGCTTGAGCGGAGTCCGGGGAAACCAGAATATATATTCAATTATGAGTTATGGGCGTTCAAACCAGCAATTGATGATTTTTCGCATTGCCGGCCCGTAATATCCATAGATGGCACTCATGTCTATGGAAAGTACGATATCAAACTGTTGATAGCTGTGGCAGTAGATGCTAATGGACAGATATTTCCTCTAGCTTTTGCTGTTTGTGCCAATGAAAGCATAGAGACGTGGACGATGTTTTTGAACCACTTGAAAGAGCACGTTGTCAAACAACGTTCCAGTATTTGTCTAATATTTGATTGGCACGGTGGTATCTTAAGTTCTGTGGAGAACTTGCTTGCATGGAAAGAACCTTATGCCTACCACCGTTACTGTGTGAGGCACTTTATGGCCAATTTTCAGAAGGCATATCCCAATAAGGATCTGCATGATTTGGTGTGGATGGAAGCAACAGACCACCAACAGCATAAATTTTGGAGGCACATGGAATCTATCAGGCAAGAAGATGAGGCAACCTATCTTTGGTTAATGCGACATCACCCTGAAAAGTGGACTTTGCATGCGGATGGTGGGATGGGGAATTCTGACTAAAATCGTGTCAGAGTCTTTCAACGGGTTATTGAAGTCGGCAAGAGGATTGCCTGTCACAGCCATGGTGCAGATGTCATTCAAGCAGATGACGGAGAGGTTTGTTGAAAGGTCTGCAGCTGCAACGACATTGATGGAAAGGGGTGTTGAATTTATGCCAGTGCCGATGAAGAGATTTGAGAAATATAGACGGCGATCACATTGGCATTCATTTTTGCAGCGTGATAACGAAAGAAATATTTTTGAAGTTCACACCTCTATCCATCAAAATCGGGGGAATAATGTACATACTGTAAATGAATCATCAAGGTTATGCTCTTGTAGGAAATGGTCCATCTACCACATGCCTTGCTCGCATGCCATCAAGTGTTTTCAACGTGTTGGTCTTGGTATAACCAACTATGTTGATCAACAATATAGTATTGCCAAGTACATAAACACATATAGTGGGCAGTTGCAGCCAGTGGGTGCTGAGCATTATTGGGCGCCAGAACCATTTAAAATGGTGTGTACAAGTCCTATTTGCGTCGAATATAGGTGCAGAAGAATACGCATATACGGAACCAAATGGATGTTAGTGATAACGTTTATGCGCGCAAATGTGGTATATGCTCGCAAACAGGATACGACCGTCGAAAATGTCCTTCAGCTGGTTTGGGTGGCAATAGTAATCAAGCTCGTGGTGGGTGTTCTTATAGTGTGCCTAACTATCAATGAGTTTATGTTGTAATAATTAGTTGTTTTGTTTATGTTTCCAGATTTATGAAATAAAATTATGTTTGTTAATGATGATTTGAACTTTTCCATTTTAGTTTGTTAAATGATAATTTAATAAAATTATATATTCGGAAGCTGCCAAAATGTTTTGTACCCGTCATAATCTTTAACACGCAAAGCATAGCGCGATTAAATTCTACGTTATGTGTATATTTAGCGCGGTTAAATACTACGTTATGTGTGTTGTCTTGTCGAACTGAAAAAGCTGACCATCTGACATAAAGTTGTTTTGTACACATCATGATCTTTAACACGCAAAGCATAGCGCGATTAAATTCTACGTTATGTGTATATATAGCGCGATTAAATACTACGTTATGTGTGTCTGCTTGCCTATAAATAACGGGCTCATTCTAGTTATTTTGTGCACTCAAAACTAGCTAATAGTAAATCTTTCAAGAAAAGCAAGGTTTTTTTTAACGCACAAATGTCTGAACCTCTTTATGTACCAAGGTGCAAGTGTGGAAAAAGATGCATGATGCAAAATTGTTGGGATAATGGTGAAGTTGAACGTCGCTACTGGCACTGTGTGAACTAGTTTTATAAGGTTCCCGACGAACCTATTTGCGATTTTGAGGTATGGGTTGATGAACCCTGTTATCAGGAATGCTACAAAGAATCTGTGCAGCATCTTCATAATTTGTGTTTAAAACAGTGGGAACGTGAAAGAGAAAATAAAAGAGAGGTGGCGGAGTTGAAGGCGAAACTGAAAGAGGTAGAAGAAGAAGGAAAGAAGCTAGAAGAACTATTTAAGTGGTTGGAGCAGAAAATATTAGACGGCAGGGACTAAACTTGCGTTGTATGTGTTTAGTGTATTACCTTATCTTTATGTTTCACATGTCATGTATTTTTATTAGTTCTAATGAATTTTAATTAGGTTAAATTTCTATGTTTGTGTTTGTATTGTTGTAATGAATTTTAATTATGTTAATTATGTGTGTTTTAATGCTTGTGTTTGTGGTTGTAGTATGAAATTAACTAATGAACGGGGAAATAAAAAAGTAATGCGCATATTATAAAAATTATTGTTTGGGTGGCAATAGTAATTAAGCTCGTGGTGGGTGTTCTTATAGTGTGCCTAACTATCAATGAGTTTATGGTGTAATAATTAAATTTTACGTTATGTGTATATTTAGCGCGGTTAAATACTACGTTATGTGTGTTGTCTTGTCGAACTGAAAAAGCTGACCATCTGACATCAAGTTGTTTTGTATACATCATGATATTTAACACGCAAAGCATAGAGCGATTAAATTCTACGTTATGTGTATATTTAGCGCGATTAAATACTACGTTATGTGTGTTGTCTTATCGAACTGAAAAAGCTGACCAACTAACATAAAGTTGTTTTGTACACCTATAGCACATAATATTTGCGCGCCATACCCCCTTTTTTTGGTCCCACCAATAATAACTGACATAACAATAATTCAAATGTCTATAGCGCCATTTTAATGTGCGTTATACATAAAAAAAATTCAGCCCCTCGGGCTAGCCATTTCCTATATAAAGGGGTTAGGATTTTAGGAAAATTCATTCAAAAAATATTTTAACTCTCGTTCAAACGTTTCTTGTTGTTAAATTCTCAAGCATTTTTTCATAATGACTCAACCTCTTTATGCACCATGGTGTGAGTGCGGCAAAAAATGCATGATTTGTAGTTATTTGGATAATGGGAAAGTCGGACGCCGCTACTGACACTGTATGAACAAGTTTTATAAGGTTCCCGACGAACCTATTTGCGATTTTGAGTTATGGGTTGATGAGCCTTGTTATCAGGAATGCTACAAAGAATCATTGCAGTATCTTAATAATCTGTGTTTAAAACAGTGGGAACGTGATAAACAACTTAACCGGGAACTTGAGAAGGTGAAAGCGAAATTGAAAGAGGTGGAAGAAGAAAAAATAAGCTGGAAGAAAAATTTAAGTGGTTGGAGCAGAGAATAATGGGCGACAGGGACTAAACATTGACATGTATGTGTTTAGTGTATTAATTTATATTTATGTTTATTGTGTCATTTATTTTCATGTACTGAACTTTAATTAAGTGTGTTGTATTGAAGTTTATTTTAATTAGTTGTACTGAAAGTTAAGTTTTAATGTGCATGTTTGTGTTATAATATGAAACTAACTAATGAACGGGAAAATAAAAAAGTAATGCGCGTATTATATAAAAGTTGTTGTTAATGTATACAAAAATATTATTTACATAAAATACATTAAAAAAAAGGAAAGAAAACAATGTGTCCTGCATCCGGTGTGCCTCAACGCAGCCACTGGCTTAGGCGCATCCCATCCCACCCGGGTACGCTATCGGGATCGTCATCATCAAGTCGCCTCCTAATAGCCGGATGCGCCGCAGGATGCCAAGTATCAGTGGTGCTGGCAGGATCGATATAAGGGGTTGTCGGTCTAGTAGAAACCTACATAAGAATAGAAAGCTCAGTATAGAAAAGTATATAATAATTCACAACAATTTAAATTGTCTTACCATGATCTCGTCGGGCTCCTGAATGTAATCATCTGTCGCAGCCATGTCAGCATCGCATGAAGCCTTAAAAAGGAAATTAATAAAGTTATGGAAAATAAATAAGTTACAGTTAAAACAAATTCAATTTCAATACTAATAAAACCATACATGTGCATGTGATGATGAGCCATAACTCAGTCGGTGCCCACTATGCAAATCTCGGGTCGGTTGATCCTCATCAACGGTAGACGGGCCTGGGAAGTATCTAGCCCAATCCACTCCAGGAATATCCGTGCCCGTGATCAATAATTGACCTGATGGGGTCACCTGCGAAGTCCCTGGAGTGAGATGCATCCCAAAACTGTAAGACGGCATGTCCGTCTCATGTACGCCACCTGCCAGATCAGCAGCAACATAATCAGCATGGGCCTCAACGCCCCATTGCTGGGGACCACCTCCTCTCCGCCCACCACCACGTCGTCCGGCACCACAACCTCGCCGGGCACGACCACCTCGTGCGACACCAGGGCCTCGCACGTACTGCCCTGGGTCCACATAATCAGGCTCGTGTGCCAAACGCTGATCCGCTCGGGCTCGCTGCAGTGTCCCGGCAACCACCTCTACAAATCGACGGCTATAATCCTGCATGGTCGCAGGATCGCCGACATGATCCTGCATCTGCAGTCCCATCTGATAGACGGTATGTAATCCAATAGACTGCACAACGTAAAAAGTATAAACTACATATATGGTACTAAATTACAGTTATATAATTAATAATAATAGAAAACATACCAGGGCCTCGTGTCTCCCGGCGTATGGAACGTACCGACCGTGAGCCGGATGAATGGCGTTCCCGATAAAAAATGTCGGGTAACGTGGCAGTACCATGACATATATCTCTGAATCGGCACCGCCTGCATTTGCGTAGGTGGGGGCGGAATAAACTGATCTCGCTGGTCCCAAATATGGATCTGCGCCGCTAGCCATGTCATAAATGCGTCGTCCGCCCTGGAACGATCATCCCTCTGATAATGTGTAGCCTCTCATATAGGAGGCCTCGGTATATACTGCGGACGGCCAAACTGACGAAGTACCCGCTCGAAGGCATGATGCTCCACAATATCGAGGCATATGAGCAGGGTAGAAGTGCTCTAAATCGGTCGGCCGAACAAGCAATAATCTGGCAGGGTACCGATCAAATCGTCGATGTATGGCGTCTAGATGAACTATCAAATAAGAACACAAAACGTGAGTATGCACAACACTAAGTTAATCTATACCAGGTAAGTTTAGGTACATATTTACCTGTGCGCCCTCCAGCAGATCCAACACATCCCTACAGAGGGGGAGATTATGATGAGCATCATACTCTCGTACAAGTATACGGTGGAGAACCCACCTTCTGGCTAGAGGGAGAAACAGAGGTGGTACATTAGGAGGTAATTGTGGTAGAGGTGGCTGAAACTGCAGAAACCGCTCCCAGGCCCAAACCTAACATATAAAGTTGACGTAAGGTATAAGATTAATTCTAACTAGGTAGAATTGGAACTAATGAACATATTATTCGTATATGGTGTCACCTGTAGAAGCGGCAGAAAACCACAAACGTCTCTTTGTGTGCCCATGCAAGCCCGGCACATCTGCCTGTACAAGGAGGCGAGAACAACACCACCCCAGCTGTATAAGGGTAAGTCATCTAGCAGCACAATATGATGAAGAAACCACAGGCTGACTAGGTTCCCCGAAGTGTTCGGGAACAAGACCCCCCCCCCAAATAGAAGAAGCAACAGCAACCTCGTATATCGGATAATATCTACCTCGTCTGTCTCGGCGGTGATAGCGGGGTGTATTACCTCCAGGTACTGTCTAATAGGGGTCAAACTCATCCGACTGGCCCCCGACGATGCAGTATCATCCTGTGGCCTAAAACCCGTGAGCCTTTGCAGCACATCCAAATAATCTGCACACTACAAAGATCTCATACGCATAGGCAATGAAACAGGCATGCCATCAGCGGGCAGGCCATATAAAACCTCTGCGTCCTGCAGCGTGATGGTGGCCTCGCCAATGGGCAGGTGGAAAGTGTGCGTCTCCGGTCGCCACCGCTCAATCAATGTCGTGATCAAAGCCCAGTCGAGCTGCATCCGACCGATCTGAATAATCCTATAAAATCACGTGTCTTACAGGCACTGGACTACACGAGAATGGAGATCTCTATCCCTCAAAAAATCCCACATGTCGTCCACTCTTCTAGCGCGGAGAGTCTGGGTCAGTAACTCTCTGTCCCATATATGGGCGGATCTATGATCGCCCTGTAGGACTAATAGCTCATGAGAGTAAGGGCCGGGATGTATAGGTGGCACGTCCATGTCGTCAACTATAAATTTAAACAACATTAATTGTATGTTTAATCTGTAAATTAAATAATTAATTTTTTGAGTTATACAATTTTTAGAGTTATACACACTACTGGAAAATTCACCTATGGCTACGGATGGAAAATCGTTCCAATAGATAAGTAGACCATTACCATAAATGTATTGCAACTGTTCAGCGCCCGTTCCACAAGCTGACGTGTCTATAGAGCTTATGGGACGATTTTTGGAACTGTTCAGATAACCATTGCTATAGTACAGTATCATGTTGGAACGATTATTCTTATCAACTACAACGGTTAATTTCCGTTACCATAACTTTAACTGCAACAGTCAATAACCGTTACTATATAATTAAAACCGTTACAGCTATTATAGAAATGACAACGATTTCTTTAAGATATTGCAGCGGTTGAACTACCTATTGCAACGATTTTTAGATTATTTTGGAACGGTTTGCAAGTCCTATGGCAACGGTTCTGTCAGCTATTGTAACAATTTAATTGAATTGAAAATATTGCCCCATGTTGTAAATAAAGATTTACATATATATACAATAAACTATAAAACACTAAAATTTATATAAATAACAAAATAAAACTATTCATAATCCAAATTGTCCAACAAGCTAATAAATCCATAGAAGTGATAGAAATGTTACCAAGTACATACATTTGATATTTCAAGAGTTAAAAGTTATAAAATGTTTTGATAACAAACATTCCTAGAAACCGCCACATGCATCTACAACAATCAACAATTCAAAATTCTCTTAAGTAAGACCTAGATCTTCATCACTGCCTCCGTCTTCCATTTCTTCATCTACTCTACCTACAAAAGAGTATAAATAAAGTCATTATCCCTTGAAGAGAATCCTATCTAAAAATTCTCTTAGCCCAATTTAAGAAGAGATATGTCTACATTTGATATGGATAAAAGGGTAAACACAGCGAAATGGGAAATTATGAATTCGTGGGATCACTTTATTCTGCAGAGAGAGATCTCTCTCTCTCTCTCAACGGAAAAAAAAGATTACAGGCCTTTTTTTTGGCAAATGCTTCAGTTCTGATCTATAACTATTAACTAAGCCATCTTAGATGGAGGTTTACTGAAAAGATAAAGTGGAAGGAAAACTTAGCATATGATCCTTAGGTATCAAATGTCATGTACCTGAGTCAAATCAGATCTCTATTTCAGAGCAATCTTGCAAAGGCTAACTAGTACATTAGAGTGATTGCAAACATCATGGGCAAGACCAGTGCAAATTTTGCTCATCATACTAATGTTTCTCAAAAAGAAACTTACTGTTTACTGAAGTTTCTGGTCCAAGGGTAGCCTTATATTTAAGTTTTCCTGTAATGGATCTGTTACCTTTAACATTGTAAGCTTTTAGCATTTGATAGAAATACGCCCATATTGTTTTATTAAAGACAAGTTATTCCTAATGAAAAATTTTGGATTTCCTATGGGAGGAGCCATATTTTTTTCTTTTAGTGGGATTATCCAGTTCGAATGAGGCTGATGTGGTAGTTATATGGTTAAAGGAGCTGGGCAGGATGATACTGGAAAGAGAGTGCAGCAGCTTAAATCAAATACGCGAAACTTTGACGTTTAATTACTCATCACCTTTATTTAGACTAAAAGGTTGAGGTTGGGTATACAAAATACTGAACACCAAGGAATATAGTTTAGGATAGCAAGATACTAGTTAAAGGAAAATGGTGCAGTGCATTTGCAAGCTATTGTATCTCATGACATGAATACTTTAAAAGCTACCTCATGACAGGTAGCTAATTTTTCTTTAAAGTGAGACTCCGGAACAAAGTTGCAAAAGTTGGATGTAATTAGCTTGGCGGGATCGGAGTTCCAATATTCAAAAATATCTTTAAAGTGAGACACCGGAACATCTAGCGGCTTATTCTCCATTTGAAGCTCGTCATTCTCATATGCTTCAAAGTGTTTTTTCTTCAACTGACTTTTACACTTTCTCCAAGCAGTACAAATTGAATCAAAAACCCATGTCTTCGCCTCTTCAGGAATGTCATATTTTTCTTACAAATTTAGTGCAATTAGATTAGTATAAGAAAATGTGAAATATCATCCACTTATTGAACATTAAGAACTTCAAAGTTCAAACCTTGACATATTTCCAACTATCATTTTTTGTATCTACTTTCCTCCAATCAAAAACATTAAGAGGACAAAAAATTATAAAATGAAGAAACAAATGTAGGATAAGGAATTGTAGTTAAAAATTATTCAATTAAGACTGTGAGATTGCAAAGTTAATTACAACATTTCTTGATCAGTTATTTCTGAACTCTATAGCACAAAATGGTTTCAACAGATTCACCCCCACCAACACAATCAAGCATCTTACACCAATTCATAAACTCAGACTCCATCACTAGTCAAATTGGAAGTCAACATTTTGATTTATATCCCAAATTAGCTGCTGCAAACTATCTAAATCCTTATATCCATTCTACTCTTTTCAAGCATATTATACTCCAAAAGGTTAATTCAAATAGAATATAAGGCAAAATTTATAACAATTCGGAGATCAACAGTTGTTTTTTTGTTCATGAGATACAGAAATTACACTAAATTACACATAAAAACATATCATTAGCTACTCTAAATATGGAATTGAATTCACAAAGATAAATATGAGAACAAAGAGTATCACACATCAGAATCCAAATCCACAAAAACAAGAACAAAAGTATAAATCAAAATCAGTTCTTTGCACTAATTTCACAAATATAAACATTAATAAATAATACCACTTAAAAATCCAACCTCACCAAAAATGATAAAACAAAAACTAAAAAAATCAGTTGTTTTCACTGAATTCACAAAGATAAACACAAGACTACAGACTATCACAGATCTCAATTCAAACCCACAAAAAAAAGAATTAAAAATCAGTTATTTGCACTAAATTCACAAAGATAAAAACAGATTAAAGGGTAACGTTTTTGGCATTGGAATAGCTATTCCGCCCATTTCGTCAAGATAAACAAGGCGGATTCTATCATAAGTCGTTCCCGCCAAGAAAAAAAGTGCAGCACCAATAAATCCATGAGATATTATTTGTAAAAGGGCTCCATTAAGTCCCGTATCGGTTAGAGAACTAATTCCTATAATTATGAAACCCATATGAGAGACAGAGGAATAGGCTATTCTTTTTTTTAAATTCCGTTGGCCAAGAGATGTTGAAGCTGCATAGATTATTTGTATTGTACCTATTATCATCAACCAAGGAGAAAATATAGAATGGGCATGAGGTAATAATTCCATATTGATTCGAATTAATCCATACGCTCCCATATTGATTCGAATTAATCATATAGCAAATCAGTTATTTGCACTAAATTCACAAAGATAAAAACAGATTAAAGGGTATCACATATCCTAATCAAAATCTTTTTGTTCAATTTGAAGGACCTTTTTACCGCAACTTCAACATCAGTTATCCACTGCAAAATGTTAATCACACTACTACTGCAACTTCAACATCAGCTATTTCAAGAATAAAACGTGTTTCCACTGTCAACAACAATTATGCTTCCGTCCAAACAAACTGGAATCGCTATATGAATCCTAACTTACCATGTTACTCCATATAAACTCATCTCAGATTATACAAAACAAAATGCTTTTGCAACTGTCCAAAGGGACAAAAGTCTTCTATTGCTTTTTTCTGATTAAACTTGTCTAAATTTCAAGATGGTTTCTGTTTACATAAATTTAAACTGAAATATTCAACTTATAGATTTTTTCTTTGTTTAGAGTAAAAGATGTTTGTTTGCCCAAAAAAAAACATAGGTAATGTTTTAAGCCTCAAAAATTAAAGAAGACATCCTGTTGAGAAAAGGGTAAAGCAAAAGAAGAATACTAAACATTTTCTTCAGCAGTAGCAAAAAGGCCCAAAATAGAATATGAAGTATACTCTTGCGAATGAAAGTAGAAGATCACGAATCTATGATATTTTGCCCCTTGTTTTCCTTTCCAAAATCTTAGTCATGAAATCCATTCCCTTGTCTCTGTGCATTGAGCTTAGGAAATGGGTGAGCGTAGATAAGTTTTGGGGGTTATAGGGTTTCGAAAATCATTGCATAAAATAAAAGGGGAAAAGTGGTTTCAGTAATCGGTAGACAAATACACCAAATTTCTCAAAATCCAGTTAAGAAACTTTTGCAATAAGAGTATATTTACCTATTTTCAGATTTGGAGAAACTCTGAAGGATTTGGAGAAACTCTAAAGGATTAGCAGGCCGCCTCCGGTGCCCCGATTGTCGATCGTTTCCTCGTAAGTTTTGAAAGCATAGAGCTGTTGATGAGCTTGGAGTCCGAAAGCCTTGAGGAGATCGTCTCCTTGTAATTTCTGATAGTGTTAGCTTGTACCCTAATTTTAGGGGTTTGTAATTTTTGATAGTGTTAGCTTGTACCCTAATTTTAGGGGTTTGTAATTTTTGATAGTGTTAGCTTGTACCCTAATTTTAGGGGTTTGTAATTTTTGATAGTGTTAGCTTGTACCCTAATTTTAGGGGTTTGTAATTTTTGATAGTGTTAGCTTGTACCCTAATTTTAGGGGTTTACATATTTGGTAGTATTTTATTACGGTATAAAAACAAAAAATAAAAATTGAAAATTATAGCGGGTATATAGAAAATTTGGGTGAAAAATAAGGAGGGAATTAATGACCGTAATAATAGGTATAACCGTTATCATAGATTGATTTATTGCTACAGTCATATAAAAAGTTGCCACATATATCTCTATCGGAACGTTTTTAATACTATTGCTACAGTTCGGTTGCTAAGTGTCCCGGTAGTTCCTATAATTATTTGTAACGGTTAAAACCGTAACAATAGGCTACCTATAGCAACGGTTGTTGATCCGTAGCAATAAAAGGTGTTGCCATAGCTCAAATTTGTGGTAGTGACAATATTTAAATGGACATGGTATATATATATATATATATATATATGGGTTTCAGGCTCGATATTTGAGGCCCAGTAGCACCAAATTATCTTAATTTTAATTTTTTTTAAAATTAAGTGTGTTTGTTTATTAAATGAAATTATATAGCACCAAATTATCATTAATAATTATGTGTGTCAAATTAAATATTTTTATAATTTTTAATTATTTAATTGTACAAAGTATATATACCTATGGGTTCCAGGTTCGATATTTGACGCCCAGTAGCACCAAACTATCATGAATAATTATGTGTGACAAATTCAATATTTTTATAATTTTGTGTGTTAGTCTTATAATTTAAATTCATAATTTTTAATAACTTAACTGTACAAAGTTTGCATTTTCAATTACCAGTATAGATACTTAAACTACATGAATTCTACGGTAAAAGGCTCTACATTTTACTACGCTAAAAGGTTCTACATTTTACTACGCTAATAAATAATGTAAACTAAATATAAACACCAAATACATTTTAATCACATAACATTCACATACACATAATTCAACCATTTTTATTTAGTGCAACGACAAGGTGTGTAACCTTTGATTTTGATTTTCATGTCATTTTCACATTATAACTAGATTATATTATAATATCAAACTGGCTACCATACTAAAAAAAGGTCAAATAAGTAAAAATAATATGAATACACTATTATTTCAGTCCAAATTGTAAAATTTCAGCAGAAAGGTAAAATCTTGAATTGGGAAAAATGAAATATTGGCTCAGCTATTTCAGTCCAAATTTTTTATTTTTGCCAAGTTGAATAGAGTGTCATTTTCTTGACATAATAAACTAGTATAGAAACACATAAAAACACATTCAAATCAACTAAGTGTTAAATTTAACGAGTTTCGACATAAAATAATGCGAAATACCTCGATTTGGTGTCTTCGGAAAGAAATTTCGTTGAAAATTTGAGTTCCAAAAAAATGAAACCACAATAATACGATGCTCGGGAATGATGTGGGACCTACGTTCTTAGATTTTAGTGTGACCGGAAGGGCCCACAATTTTTTTTTAAAACACGAAATGGGGGAGGGGGGGATCAGAAACTTGGGAATTTTTTAAAAATGGTGGGGGTTTCTGTAGTGGGGAAGAAGAAGGGGAGGGATTAAAAAATGGGTATAGCGCCCAAATACCGTGCGCTATACCTGACAGTCACATCGTTTCAGGTATAGCGCACAATATCCCAGTATATATATATATATATATATATATATATAAAGCCCAAATATTGGGCGCTATACCTTAATGGCAAAAGTTACCGTTAAGTTATAGCCCTTAGTATTTGGGTGTTATATATAGTATGGTAACTTTTTTTTAAAAATATTTATTTATGTTTTTTGTCCAAAAGGACATTATTTTGGTTCCGGGTTCATAGGATCAACCCCTCTACTGTTGCAGAGGCACGGCTGGAGAAGGCAATGGTTGTTTAGGTTTTGAAGAGTAAAACTATAAGAAGAGTTAATAAGCCAAAAAAAACTTATAAGCCTGTTTGACCAGCTTATAAACTTAGTCAAACACAACGAGGGTTTATTTGCACATATGGCATTCAAAAGAATTTGGATTAATTTTGCTTTTTCTAGTGAGATTTTACCGCTTTACTAACAGGAAGTAGTGTCTTCAAATAAGGCCATTTTGTGCAAATACGTCATGAATGAGTTATATGCCAATTTATATCACTTGTATCGAGTATAAGGTTCTCACAAAATTATTAATATTTTTCACTTGGATTTACAGGTACAGATTCGTGTTAACTACCAATAAAGGTGGTTCATACATATAAATTTCAAGATATTGAGTTTCTTTTTTATTTTTTTATTTAGTATTTGTTGTTCCCAAATACACACGCAAGTAATATAGTCAATAAGTAGTAATGTAACTTAGAGCCTATTTGGCCAACCTTCTGGGAGTCCGTAAGTATTTTTTTTGTCAAAAAAGTAAATTTTTTTGAAAAATTTAAGGTGTTTGGCCAAAATGAAAAAAAAAACTTTTGAGCAGCAGCAGAAACAATTTTTCTGCCTTTGGGGAGAAGCTACAAATTCTAGCTTCTTCCAAGAAGCAGAAACAAAAAGTTAATTCGTCCAAGACAAAAATATAACCTTATAATAAATTTATATTTTCGAAATTATCCTTCATTAATTTAATATTTTTCTTTTCCTTTTTTTATTTCTACTATACGTTTCTTTTCTTTTTTATTTTACTCATATTTTTATTCTCTTTCTCATATTCCTATGAGTAGATTTTAAATAATATTAAATGATGTATTTTGATATATTTTAATTATCATCCAAACAATAAGTAATACCAAAACACTAAATGTTGTTTCTTTGGAATAACTGTATTTTATATTGATTAAAAATTTTGATTTATATTTTTACTTTACGTTCTATATTTTAATTAAATTCTTTTAAGATAGATGTTTAAATTTTTTTTTTCTAAATAATACTAATTGAAAATTGTACCATTACTGACTTTTTTCGTAATTTGATTCTTAGAAGTGCTTTTTTAAAATATTGGCCAGAGCTTGCAAAAAGCACTTCTCAAATGAATTGGCCAAACGCAAACTGCTATTTTGCAAAAGACCCTTTTTAAAAAGCACTTTTGTCACGACCCAAAATCTCAAGGATTGTGATGACACCTAGTCTTTAAAACTAGGTTAGCCGATCACTTACAATAAATAAACCAATAAAACATGATATTAGGAAGGATAGTTTAATATAAATGCAGAAATATAGTTGATACAAGTCAACACGATGATAATCACAACAAATCTCCAAGACTAGGTAGTACAGAGTCACGAGCTCTAACTGAATATATAGAAATATTTCTAAATAAAATACTGTTCGGGTTGAGAGTTGACAATATATGCGTAAGGAAAGGACTCCAAGGGTCTGCGACAAACAAAGCAGCTCTACCTTGAATCCTTGTGATCAAAGAAGCTCACACGTTCCGGGTCCGCTATCTCCAACACCTGGATCTGCACAAAAATATGTAGAAGTCTAGTATGAGTACACCATGGTTGATACTTATTACATATCAAAACTAATCTCACTGGAGTAATGATAAGGTTCAAGTCAAGAGACTCACTATTCAAATAACATGTGGAGAATATCAATATAAAGATAACAACGGGAAACAAAATAAATAGATGTCAACAAAGAGTAATCATGTGATAAAACAACAAAATAATCAAAAACAAATATAGTACAAGTGAAAGCAATTAAGAGAAAAAATTGACAATTCTAATCATCAACTGTTACGACACAATATTTAAAACAAGAATCACCCCGAGGTACCACACCTCGTAATCACGAATCACAAGTCATAAATCACGGATCATGTACCCCTGGTACCTCGTTCCCACACTATCAATCAGTTTCGCACGACAAAGACCTTGTGCCACAACATTAGTAACATCCGCACGACAAAGACCTCGTTCCACAATATAAGTCACACTCGTACGACAAATGTCACGTCAAAATCGTGGAAGGTGCGACCGGCAGATGATGCCTAAAGGCCCGTGCGAACTGGCGTCTGTTCTTATATCTTCTTATTCATAAGACCTAGGCCAACAAGGCCTCTGAGAATCACCAAAATTGAAATGTGAACAACTGACTTGCAAAAAAACCCTTATATTTTATACATATTCACAACTGAATCGCAGTCATAATCCACCCTTTTATATATAGCCAAACCCTAGCATGTAAGCCTGTAAGAGTACCAAAAGGAGATATACATCTGCATAACTTGGTCGGGACATGGCCCGACCATACCCAAAACATTAAGACATGAGCTTCAGTGCCTATTGACTTCGTACAGCTTCAGTGGGAACTATAAACCATGAATCATGAATGTATGCAAGTTTTTGTAAAATTGAGCTCCTTGTTGGGGCCATGCATTAATTATAATACATATAAGTATACATATATTGAGACACTCTTTGCGGCACATTTCATTACTCTATACCCGGCCTCATAGAGGACTCATCGTACACGTCCACACAAGGAATTGGTAACCTCACATCACACATCACTCCATACCCGGCCTCAGGAGGTCTTGGTAGTACCCGGTCTCAACAGAACTCGGCGTAACCCGAATCAAGAGAACTCAATAACCCCATATCACACATTACACATCATCGTACCCGTCCACACAAGGGCTCATTAATATCTCATATATGTCTCTTCATACCCAACTGATCTGTGGTTGCATAATAGGGTCCGTACCCAACCGACTATAGCACGACTCGTTAAGGTAAAATATATACATATACATAAATGCAATGCAATAGCAGTATTATGGGAATACAAGTTTAACATAAAAAAAAATCAAGGGATAACAAGTTTAACATAAAAAAGAATCATACTCACTGACCACAGAATACCAACCGGAACATCATATATTTTGAGAGAAATGCTACCTGCCAGAATGTACAAGAATTGAAAAATGTCACTGAGAGGGACTCAGTTCAAACAAATTCTAACAATATAGAAATACTTTTGAGGGAGAGAGAGACTTACACCAACTCGTGCCAAGAAAGAAAGTTTTCCAACATACCATGTTAAAGAACTAGCTACACATCTAGGACAATTAAACCTACCTCCAATGAACTTTCCAAAATGGATACAACAAGATAATAAATATTACAGTGATGATTCACATCTCCTTCACGCTAGATCTTTCTAGATTCAGATGCCCCTTCAACATTGCCTTAAATTGTTTGGAAAGTCTAAAGGGGCGTTGAGAGCATTTGGGAGAACTAACATAGTGATGCCTTTCTAAAAAATGAAAGAGAAAGAGTGTTGCACTGCATTTTTATATCACACCAAATCTTGGAAACCTTGCTTCTTTTACATGCAAAACTGGTCGCCCCGTCCTGGTCACTACACGTGGTGACAGTAAGCGCAAATCTAATGAAACGTGTTGCCATCTTCTTCCATCAAATGCGTTGCCAGCTGATTGGTTGTTCTAGAATCTACTCTTATCAAGATTTATTTAGGTGTTGGTGTAACATCATCCCCTCTTTGGAACATTCGTCCTCGAATGTTGAAATGTAGTTTGGTCTTCTAGAGTTGTGCTCGCCATGGTGACCTAATTGTTGCTTCACATACATGGAATAAATGGAGGTGCCTAGATTTCATATCTTATTCAATTTCCCATGTCATTTCTTCTACTCTGTTGTTCCTCCAAAGTACTTTAGCAGAAGCTACTTCTTTAGTTCGTAGTTTACACACTTGACGATCTAAGATGGCCACTGGAATTTCTTCATAAGTTAGGTCCTCTGTGACTTGAATATCTTAAATATAGGAAACATATGATGGATTACTCAAAAACTTTCAAATCATAGACACATGAAATACCAAATTTACTGCCTCTAATTTCGAGGGCAATTCAATCTTATAAGACACTTGACCAACTCTCTGAATAATTTGATATGGTATAATATAACAGGGGTTAAGTTTTCATTTTCTACCAAACATCATCATGCCATTTGTAGTCGACACCTTCAAGAACACCCGGTCACCTACAGTGAACTCCAAATCTCGCCATCGGTTATCCGAGTAAGATTTTTGCCTGCTATGTGCGGTCGATGATCAACTTCATATTGTTTTCATCTTTTATATAGCTTGTTGAACCAACTTGGGACCTAATAACTTTGTTTCACTAAATTCGAACCAGCCGATAAGAGATCTGCACTTTCGTCCATATAGGGCCTCATATGGTGCCATCTGAATGCTAGCATGATAGCTGTTATTGTAAGAAAATTTGATGAGTGGTAGATGATCCTCCCAATTTCCTTTGAAGTCTAAAACGCAGGCTCACAACAAGTCCTTGAGTGTTTGAATAGTGCGCTCGACCTGGCTGCCTATTTGTGGATGGAAGTTTGTGCTAAGGTTGATCATTGTATCCAATCCTTTTTGGAATGACCTCTAGAAATTAGCCGTAAACTAGGCACCTCTATCCGTTATGAAGAAATTGAAAACCCATGAAGTCAAACTATCTCCTTAATATATAACTTGCCGTAGCCTATAGCTGAGAAGGTACTCTCAACTGGCATAAAATGAGCATGAATCGGATCCACAATAACCCATATGGAGTCAAACCTTTGGTGTGTTTGTGGAAATACGGTAACGAAACCCATATTGATCATCTCCCACTTCCATGTTAGAATTACCATATTTTCTGGCAATCCTTCTGGTTTCTGGTGTTCAACCATAACTTATTGGCAGTTGGGACACTAAGCGACGTACCTCTTCATGTCGTTCCTCTAGTATAGATGCTGAAGATCATGATACATCTTAGTTGATACCGGATGAACAGAATACTGAGACTAATGAACCTCCACCATGATTTACTCTAGGAGTCCCCCGACATTGGGTATACTTAATCAATCATTATATCTGAGGAATCCATCGATAATTGGAACTCTTGCTTCTTTTGAAAGGGAATGCATTATCTCATTTCCACCATGGGTGGCTCGTCGAATTGTCGTGCCTTTACTTCCGCCACTAATGAGGAATCAATAGTGTTTCGAACTATGATCTCCTCCGTCATAGGGAGCAACTGTATGTTTAGACTGGTCAGCTGATACAAGTCTTTAGTCATCTCCAATTTATGCTTCTCCACATGTCATATACTACCCATGTATTTTCGACTTAATGCATCATCCACAACATTTAGGGGGTATATCAACATTGTAAGTCTTTAACAAGTTGATCCATCTCCATTGTCTCAGATTCAATTCTTTTTGATTTAATATTAGTGCAAGCTCTTATGGCAAATGAATGTGTCAATGCGAACCCCATACAAGTAGTGACACCATATTTTTAAAGAAAATACAACAACTGCTAGCTCCAAGTCATGTGTGGGGTAATTCTGCTCATGTTTCCTTAGTTTTCTCTAATCATAAGAAACAACTTTCCCATGTTGCATTAAAATACTACCCAATCCCACTCTAGAAGCATCACAATATATACCTTACCTATAACAACCCAACCGACTATTTTGAGCATTTTCATTATATTAGGCTATTGGAAGTCTTGAGTAACTTCGTATGTTGTATTATGACTTGTGTTAATAATTGGTTTTTGTTTTCAAGTGATTCGAGATTGATCTGGAAGACTAAATCTCAACTAGGAATCTTTAAGTTGGAAGTATTGTCCAAGTTTGACTTTTGAGTATTTGACATCAAATTAGACTTTTGATAATTCCGTTAGGTCCGGATGTTGGTTTTGTACTTGGGTGTATTCTTGGATTTGTATTTGGATATTTCTAGAAGGTTTCAGCACTATTTGGTGAAAGTTGGCAAATTAAAGGTTTGGAATGTTCATAAGATTGACCGGGAGTTGACTTTGATGATATCAGGGTTTGAATTATGGTTCCGATAATTGTAATAGCTTCGTTATGTAATTTTGGACTTGTGTGCAAATTTTGAGTTCATTTCGTGTTGTTTTGATATGGTTTGACACGAGTTTTGGAAGTTTAAAGTTCAAAAGTTTGATTAGAGGTGTGATTCGTGGTTTTGATGTTGTTACGATTGATTTGAGTCCTCGAGTAGTTCCGTGTTATGTTATGGGACTTGTTGGCATATTCAAACGGGGTTTCGAGGGGCTCGAGCGTGTTTCAGATTGATTTCGGACCATTGTTTCTCATGTTTTCATTGCTGGTTGTTGCTGGTGTTTGATATCCCAATTGTTCTTCGCGATCGCGAAGGTGGAGGTGCGATCGCATAGAGGAAAATCTGTAGCTGGGTATCTTCTTCGCATTTGGGAATACTCGTCTGCGTTCCCGTATGTTGCTGTAGCTTGAGCATCGCGTTGACTCAAGTGATTACGCGTTCGTGCAATGTACACCTAGACTAGGTAGGTCTTCATGACTTCTTCATCGCATCGCGATCCTGAGGCCATGTTCACGTAGAGATTCTTCTAAGCTAAGCATTTTGTAATTCGCGATTGTGAAGCTAGTCCCGCGATCGGGTAGAGTATTTTAAGGGTAGTACATTTTTCTTCTTCGTGAACGGAATTCATTAATCCGTCTAGTGATAATAAGTACTCTATTTTCGAGGGTTTTGGCCATTGTTTCTATATTTGGAGCTATGGAGCTCAGATTGAGATGATTTTTGAGGCTATATTCACCACATGGATTGGGGTAAGTGTTCTCTACTCGGTTTTGATTATATATCTTGAACCATTTCTAGAGTATTGTTTGGCCCGCTCGGTATTGGATTCGACTTGTTCGAGGTAAGTAATACTTTTAAACTTGATGCTGAGGATATGAATCCCTGAACATATGTGTTATGTATGTGGAGTTGAGGTGATGTACATGCTAGGTGACGGGCGTGTGGGCGTGCACCGTGTGAATTATGACTCGTTTGATTATGTGGTATTGTGTAGTTACCAAATCTTGTTTCTATCCTTGAAATTTCTAGGATCTAGAATAATTAAGTTGTGGTCCATGTTAGAAACCATGTTTTGGCTATATGCGTATTCTGTTAGGACCCGCTGAGGTCATTTCTACTATTGAGATATATGCTTAAATTGCAATTACATACTCAGTCATATTCATTCATTTGCATATCAGATCTTAGTCTCTGTTATCAATTATTGTTACATCATGTATCATTGTTTGGGATGATTGGCATGAGATTTGTGAGCCCGAGAGACTGGAGAGATTGATGACTGAGTGAGGCTGATGGCCTGATTGTAAGTGATACTCACGGGATCGGGCTGCACGTCGTAGTATGTCATGATTGTCTTATATTAGCGCTTGGGCATGATCCATCCCTCTGGAGTGTGACATACAACCAGTGAGCGCATGTACCAATGAGTGCGAGCGTCGTGTGCAAGTGCCGAGTGATTGAGAGTGTTGAGTGATTGAGAGTGCTGAGTGATTGGGAGTACTGAGTTATTGAGCGTGCCTAGTGAGGTTGAATACTCCGAGATTATGAGTATATGTCTTTATCACTGTGTTGCATTACAATTGACATGCATACTTGGCATGTAGGCACAGAGATGCATGTTTTCATGTTGTACGGTATTGTGACATTCATGACTTCACATGCACATTGACATGTAGGCGTAGAGATGTACTTTCCTCATGCTATCTCATAATGAAACATCTTATCTGTTGTTGAAAGTTTTTTGAAAAAAATCACAGTTTTCTGATATACTCGTCTTCTGGTGATTTTGGTGAAAGATTTAGGGTTTACTATTATACCTAAAAAGCATGCCTATATTCTGTAACTTTGAACGAGATGAACATCATATCTTTGAGTATTATTTGTACTATTTTCATTATATTTTTACGAGTGCTTCTTGGCTATTGGTGTTGGAGTCTAACGTTGTCCAAGCTCGTCACTACTTTTAACCTAAGGTTAGGTTTGCTACTTATTGGGTACATGGGGTTTGGTGTACTCATACTACACTTCTGCACCTTACATGCATATTTTGGAGCTGATATTGCTGTGTATGGAGGGAGCTAGCTTTGAAGATGCACCTGCGCTCTAGTTGTAGATGCCTCTTGTTCATAGTAGCTTTAGATTTATAAAAATATGTTTATGTACATTTCAAACAGATGATGTATCTATTTCATACAAGCTTTGTAAACTCTAAATCTTAGAAAATTAGGATTTGTACAACCAGTCCTTGGGGATACCTTGCATAAATGTTTAGTAATATTATCATTATTTTTCTCAGTAGATCTACTTGAGTTGGATTATTGTTAGATTGGCTTACCTAGCGGGTTGTGTTAGGTGCCATCACGACTAGTTGGATTTTGGGTCGTGACAGTACCTCTCGGATTTCACGAAGAGTTACAACTGGCGCCGAGGTTAATCTGTCCTTTAACTCTTGCAAGTTCTTTTCACAAACATTGGTCCAGAGGAATTTTGCTGCCTCGTGCGTCAACTTCGTCAAGGCAGAAACTATGGATGAGAAATTCTCCACAAATCTTTGGTAGTAATCGGATAAGCCTAAGAAGTTGCGTACCTCGATAGGAGTTATGGGCCTTGGCCAGTTCTTTACTGCTTCAACCTTTTGTTCATCAACCTTAATACCTTCTACCGATACTATATGACCAAGAAAAGTCACCAAGTTTAGCAAGAATTTGCACTTGGAAAACTTGGCGTACAACTTGTGATCCTGGGGTGTGTGTAGATCTTTCGCAAATGCTCCACATGCTCTGCCTCCGATCGATAGTACACCAAAATATCGTCAATGAACACGATCACAAAGATATCCAAAAATGGCCTAAATACTCTATTCATTGGATCTATAAAGGCCATTGGATCATTGGTTAGGCCAAAGGACATAACAAGAAACTCGTAATTTCCATATCTGGTCCGAAAGGCTATTTTTGGAATATCTTTTTCCCTAATCCTTAACTGATGATACCCAGATCTGAGGTAAATCTTCGAGATATACTTAGTGTCTTGCAAATGGTCAAACAAATCATCGATTCTTGGAAGTAGATACTTATTTTTGACGGTTACCTTATTTTATTGTCAGTAATCAATACACATCCTCAACGAACCATCCTTCTTTTGAACAAATAGCGCTGGGGCTCCCCACGGGGAAGTACTGGATCGAATGAAGCCCTTATCAAGAAGGTCCTGCAACTCGGGCGGAGCCATTATGTACGGAGGAATATATATCGAATTCGTATCGGATGGCACATTGATGGCAAACTTAATCTCCCTCTTGGGTGGAATACCCAGTAGTTCATAAAGGAACACATCGGGAAATTCACTAACGACCATAACTAACTGAAAGGATGGAGGCTTCACCTCCTCATCCTGCACCCGTACCAAATGATAAACATATCCTCTCGTGATCATATTTTGGGCCTTAAGGTAAGAAATAAACTTCTATTTTGGCACTGCAACATCACCCTTCCATTAGAAAATGGGCCCTCCTATAAATTTAAAGCGAATAACTTTCTACCGACAATCCCTTGTAGCATAACAAGAGGCCAGCCAACCTATTCCCATGATGTAATGACCCAACCGTTAGTTTCATATATTGTAGCCTCGTTCCCCTATTTATCTCCTTTTCTATGTTCATTTGTGGTTATGTGACTTTTTAGGGTAGTTGGATTGGTTTCCGGGAAGTGTTAGAGTGAATTGAGTCACTTAGTCCCAATGTTGAAGGCTTAAGTTGGAAGAGTTGATTGGAGTTTGACTTTTGTGTATTCGACTCCGGAATGGAGTTTTGATGGCCTAGATAGCTTTCTATGGTTATTTGGACTTAGGTGTACGTCCGGATGTTGATTTTGAGGTCCGTAGGTTGGTTTGAGGCTTTTTGGCCAAAGTTGGAAAGTTGAAGGTATAAAAGGTTGAGAAGATTGAGCGAGAGTTGACTTTGTTGATACCGGGTTCAGATTTTGACTCCGAGAGTTGGAATAGATTCGTTGTATCATTTGAGATTAGTGTGAAAAATTTGAGGCCATTCGGAGATGATTTGATATGGTCTGGCATTAATTTAGAAGTTGGAGGGTTATTAGTTTTATTAGGCTTGAATTGGGGTGCGATTTGTTATTTCGATTTTGTTTGATGTGATTTGAGGCATCTAGTAAGTTTATAAGGTATTTTAGGGCTGGTTGGTGTAATTGAATGGGGTCTGGGGAGCCCCAGGTGTGTTTCGGATGGTTGACAGATCATATTTGGACTTAAGGGAAATGCTGAAGTTTCAGGTTCTGGTGTGCAAAGCCGCAGATAGAAAAAGTTGGGTATGGCATGGCATGGGTCGCAGATGTGGTTTGGGAGGCGCAGATATTGAAGCCCAGGTGCGCTAAGTTGTCCGCAGATGCGAAAATGGATGGGTGCTGGAGCGTTCGCAGGTGTGGATGTTGTCCACAGAAGCGGACACGCAAGTGTGAATCCTTTTCCACAGATGCGGAAGGCCAGAGACTATAAAGGAATCGTGAAAGTGCAATTTTGGCCGCACCTGCAGGACAACAGATGAGGTTAAGTGACCGCAGGTACATGAATCGCAAGGAAATCTTTTAAAATGAGGGTTTAAGTCATTTATCTCATTTTGGATTTGTAGAGCTCGGCTAACCCTAGTTCTCTGTCATTACTTGTTGTATTATTTGCTTCCATTGTCTCATTACCTTTTTCTTGTTATTGTTGCTCTATTGCTTCATTTTTAATGTTCTTGAGCTAAGGGTATTTTGGGAACATCTTCTCTACCTTCATAAGCTAGGGGTAAGATTAGGTACACACTACTCTCCCTAGATCCCACTTGTGGGATTTCACTGGATTTGTTGTTGTTATTGTTGTTGGAGCTCGATTAAGGGTAATATTTGGGAGACTTCTTGCTACAATTGAAGAGGTAAGTGAAGTTTAAACACTTTTGTTTTTAGATATTGATTACCGATTAATTATTACACCTAGTTTATGTGAATTTGAAGTGAAATTTGGGGATTTTAGACCATGTGGTTGGAGAGTGAGATTTTGTGATTTGAGGGTACATTTGTGGATGGAATTGGATGAAAGTAGTATGGTTGGATTCGTAACTGAATGGGTGTTCGGAATTTGTGAATTTAGTCGTGTTTTGGGGTACGAGCTCGGGGTTGACTTTTCTGGTTGACTTCTCGATTTTGAGTCGTTCTAAGGCCGATTTGCGAGGCATGAGCTTGTTGGAGTATTGAGTTGCGCATTTTGCGGTAAGTAACATTTCTAAAGTTAGAATTGAGGGTATTTATCTCTAAATAACATGTTATTTGAGATGTGTTAGGGTGACGCACCTGCTAGATGAGGGGCATGTGGGCGTGCACGGGGGTGATCACGATCTGGGTTGATTTTTTTAATTATGTTTCTATCATGTATTATTTTATCCATGTTTTCCCTACCCGTTAGATTACCTGAATTATTATTTATGTTAGAAATCATATTTAGGCTATGTGGTTATTTGATTACCAGTTGATGAGACTATTTCTATTTCTTAGGTTATCTGACTTAATTGTAATTATACACTCAGTCATGATTCTTCATTTACATATCATATCTATGTCTTTGTTCTTCATTCATGTTACATCACATGTTATCATTATTTTTCCATATGTAGTGTTGTTGGGCTGAGTGATATGAGACTGTGAGCCCTTGAGACTTGAGAGGTTGGTGAATGAGGAGGCCTTAGAGCCATGCTGAGAGTGTTGTTATGGATCGAGATGTGCGTCGCAACATTCCATATTGTCTTATTTATTATAATAATAATAATAATAATAATAATAATAATAATAATAATAATAATAATAATTATTATTATT
>ML254178.1:0-45713 GCA_005239495.1 Nicotiana undulata
TCCTTTAAGGTATCTCTCTCATCTTCCAGAGCTTCCATCTCTATTTGAAGGCTTTCATATTGTTCTTTAATATCATCAAGACCACGCAACACTTGCAACTCTTTTTCATAATGGGAGATTCTCTTCATAAGCTCCAAACCAATAAGGTGTGTCTGCAAAAACAGTAAAACAATCAAAAGTGTTAAACTGTTAATTAAGAAACAATATATGTGCACAAGGTCTTTTAAAAAGTACATACCTTTAAGGAATTGTGCACCACCTTTAGCCCAAGTAAGAGATGCATGGCTGTCAAGTTTGGCTCTTTCTTCGGAGCCAATTAAAGGCTTGAGCCACATTTCCGGCTCACCGGTACTAATCTTCTTAAAGAATCTTCCACCAGCTGGAACCTCAATCATGACCCTTCTCATCTCCCTGCTGGAAGAACCTTCTTCTATAATAGAAGGCACGGAAGCAGGGACAGAAGGAGCAGGAGAAGAGACAGAAGGGCCGGAAGCCAAAAGAGCCACGGGCGCTTCAATAGAGACGGACAGAAGGGAAACTGAGGAGATGATAAGAAATGAAGGAGGAACAACAACAGTAACCTGGGAAGCAGAAATAGCAGCAAAGCGCGAGTAAATAGTAGCTAAGGGAATATTATCAGGGTCCATGTCAAACCCTTCGTGAAACAGACGCTCGGCAGGGTCTCGAGCTTGGGACTGGGACTGAGATTGATCACGAGAAGAAGAAGGCCTGGTGGTCAACACGGAAGAAAGAGGTGCGGGAGTAGACTCGTCATCCGAAACTACCCGCTTTTTTATCACCCGGTGCATTAAAGCACCCTTTTCTCCACCTTCATCTTCCCGTCCAGAGCGGGGATCTTGGACTTTCCTTTTTGAAGCACTGGTCAGAATATCCTGGGCATGAGATAATGACATCCTCGGAAGTGATGAAGATGTCCCACGGGTAGAAAACCCTATCAGAAAAGAGAAAGAGTTAATAAAAAAAACTCAAACAAGAAAAGGAGTGAGAAAAACTCTACTTACCATGGGTCTTGACAATCCACTTGTACTTTGCCGAAAAGTACTTCCAGGATCTTTCCTCGGCAGGAGCAGCAGTCAACATTCTTTCTACCCAACTACGAATGTCGGAGACATTCTCGACAACATTCATAGTTGCTGTAAATAAGAAGAAAACAGATACGGTGTTAGAAACACAAAATAATTTTATGTAAATAAAACAGGTGCGAATCAAAGTACTTACGTGCACGATTCCACTTCTCAGGGAAGGGAAGATTACTTTCACCCACTAAAACAGCAGTGGGAACAGCCACGTACCTAAGGTACCAACCTCTGTCTTTGTCATCGCCAGGGGTCACTAAAACCCTCTTACTCCGGGCAACCAGAGTAAAAACCCCTTGACGGAATAAAGCAGGAGAATATAAATGCATCAGATGATGAAAGGTAAAAGGGACAGAAACCCTTGAAGCTAGAACTCTCAGACAGGCAACAACACGCCATACTAAAGGACCAACTTGTCCTAGGCAAATGTTGAAAAAATGACAAAATTCTATGATAACAGGGTCAACAGGAGGCTGAAATCCGAATGTGAAAGGGTAAGTATAGACGTAAGAAAAACCCGTCTTGTAAGACGTAATTCTTTGAGTACCACTTGGCACAATAATGGGAACGTTAGACTCCCAAGAGCATTCCCTACGAACAACAGGAAGATGACCTACAGTAATGATGGTAGCATATTTCTCGACACTATCTAAAGAAGAAGCCTGTTCGGCGATAGGAGAATTTACATCTGGGAAGACTATCTCAGCAGGAATGATTTCATCAACTTTGGGTTCATGAAAATAATCCTTGTTCCTAGAGAAAACAACGACCTAGCGGAGGAAGGGGAAATTAAAGGAGAGGAAGAACCTCTAGTAGAGGTACGTCCCAGGCTCCTTAGTCGGCCACCTCTTCGACTCCTAGACGGAGCAGAAGAAGAATCCAAAGCTTCAACTTCAATAACCTTCTTAGGTTGACTTGAGGAAGACATATTTATAAAAGCAAAGAAGAAATTCTTTCACAAAGAAAAAATTAAGTTATGGAAGTTATTCGTACAAAGGAAAATAAAAACACGACTATTTATACCTAATGGCGACGGTCAAAAATTAGAAAGGTAATGATGGAAAGTCATAATTAAAGGTGTCACTTCGGGACTGATGTAGCCGCAAAAAGCCCTAAAAGGCGCCGGGTCGTTTTAGAACCAATCAGAAACGAACACGTGGAAGAAACATTAAATGGAAGTGATGTACAACACATGCGTCCACAAAAGAATGCAAGGTTTCGAGGTAAAGCGGCGGCAAAATATTCTCTCCATATATGTGTATCCACTTACCAAGTATTATACGCTCAATACATGGCGAGTGGGGAGACTATCTGTATTGGTAAAAAATATAGCCTCATACGTGTACAAATTTTGGATGACTCAGCCAGCCAGGTGGACCAAATAAAACATCACACGTGGACACGGGATAAAAAGGTACGGTCAATACAAGGAATTAGCTGCGGAAAGATCATCAAAGAAGAAGAGACACGGTCACAACGAATCCGGACGCATTAATGGGCAGATTCGAAGATCAGCAATCAATGTCTTGTACGTTATGTAACTCCTAAATTAACATGTATTATTCACCATTATAACGCCTCATTAATGTAATAATTAATCATTAAATAGGCTATCATGACAGAAATCCAAACGTTGTACTAGGATAATATCCCTATAAAAGGGATAAAAATGTAACAAACAGGACATCTGAATTCTCGAAGATAGATCTATTTTATTCTTTGCATATCGCTCTTGAAATTATTACTACTTTATTCTTTATTTTACTAATTCGATTATCAGTACCCCGAGTTTATCCTAAATTAAGCTTTAGTCAAAGGATCTTATTATTTGGTTAAACAATGTTTTATATGACCATAACATAAAATATTATCTTATTTGATAATTAAGCAATATATAAGAAAACAATACATATTAATTAAAGTTTCGTGAGAGTTAGGCAGGTTAGGCTATGACCCAAATTTTAGCCCAACTTGACTCAGGCCCATATCAGCCCAAGTTACTTTTGGGCAGGTCGTAAACTCTCTCGCTTATTGAATCAACCAATTTTGACCCGCCTAAAATCGGCCCAACCCGTCAATTTGACACCCCCACCCGTATATATTCATCTTGATGTTTATCATGTCTTTAATTGTACTTTGTTATACTCTCTGGTCAAAATAATAATTCTAAAATAATTCTGCCCCTTCTGCTGGGTAACACTTAACATGTCCTCTTGACTCTTGTCTTCGTCTAAACTTCAATCCAATATTTTCATTTGGTTAGGTTTTCTTGGTCAAATCTTTTACAAGAAATGGTTTACCCACAATATTAGCTAAATTGGTTATACGCACATCCACTGTGTTTGATAACAAGTTTTTAATAGAATATATTTCCTAGTTCTCTTCCTTCTCTCATTTTTGCTAATCAACTATTTCTTTTATATGCTTATTACACTTGATATGTGAGATTTTTGTAGTCCGTTATTCTATTTTTTTAATTATATAATATTTTTTACCAGACATCAAAATAAATAACACAAGAGTTCTTCCAATAACTTGTTCTTTCACTATATTCAAGCTTTTAAAATGCTATTTCATACCTAGATCTATTGTATGCCCACATCTATTCATCTTTAATGTTCGTCCTATCCTTTACTTCATTAGACTTTCTTGCCATCAATAATATAAGAAAATGACTTTGCCCACTTGCATTCGGTAGCTTGTTTTCATAAGAATATTTCATCTTCGTTTCTCTTTCTGATATACAATGTCAATAAATCTAAAGAACTTTTTCAAAATATTGTCGAAATGGACCCTAAATTTCAAATATAACCCATGGGCCAGGCCTAAGCTGAACACAAAAATAAGTCTGCTAAAAATATAGATTAGTTACCTCCTATAACAAAGGTTGACCAGATAACCATTTTAGAGGACTGCTATTTAGGAATTAGCCAATGAATTTGGAATTTCAGTTTTTCAGTTCAATTTTCCAGAACAAAGAATCTTGAGATTAAGATTTCTGTTTAAACTTTTAATACAAAATAAGCACAAAATAACAGCTCTAAAAATGGCTATTTGTGTACGTTCAAAATTCCTGCTATATGTTTTTTTCTTTTACGATGATATTCATAGCCTTGCACGACTAGTTCTGGCCCTTCGGTTATAGGGATTAGGGGGATATTCCAATCTAAGATGAGATTAAGTTTGTCCAAAATTTAGTTGTAGGTTAGGAATGTCAATGGTTCAGTTCGGCCAGTTATTTTATAAAATTTATATCATAATAATTTATCGGTAGGTATGGTAATAGTGCGGGGACGCGGCGAGTTCTATTGTAACCCATAAAATTTCGCCCAACCCCGCCCTGCCCTGTATAGCATATTCACCTGCATCCACCCGCCTTGGCCCGCTCCACTAAATTATTTTATTTTATTTTATTTTATTTTTATCCCAGATCCCACTTGGTGAGATTATACTGGGTAGTTGTTGTTTATTTTATTTTTTTAGCTTTGAATTTTCTGCTCAAGCTTTTTAAGTTAGTTAACTATATTTACTTTCATTAAACTAATTTATTTCTTTTGGTATATATCAAATGGAATGTTTTTTTTTGGGATTTTAAATCTGGGTTGCATTTTATGATTAGAGGTATTTTGGTTGCTCCAGTTGTATCTTGCTGAAGGATATGCGTAAGCATTTAAATTTTATCGGGTTTAAATTCATAAAATAATTTGGACCATATTAAACTCAAGATACCAGTCCAAATAAATATTGTGGCTAGTAAATTAGGTTAATTATTTAAATTCAATATATCTGTGTTGGGCTAGTCCATCTAATTGGACTACAAATTAAATGATAAGCCCACTTCATTAGCCCAAGGTCCAAATGGCTATTAGCCCATTTTAAAGCAGGATCATGCCACGTGTCAAGTGATGTGGTGATCTAAGTCAAAAGAATGAGCCAACAAAATCATGTCATGTGTCAAATGATTTTGGCATTCCAAACCAAATAAATGAGCCAATGAAATCGGGTCACGTGTCGAGAAGGGGTGGCAATCCAATAAGTCAAATCAACAACAAATAGAGTTGTGCCAAGTGTCAAGATAGTATTGGTCAGTTCAAACAGACCAATCACATCGCATAGCCACACCACTCTCTAAAACTACAAATAGAGGTCTTCATAAAGCTGAAGACACCAAAAGGGATAACAAGAAGCAAACAGAGAGCTCGTGGATCAAACACCGGAAATTTCTTTACAAGCTACAAGTTCAAGCACTCAAGCTACAAGTTCAAGATCAAGAACGAAGGCAAATCAAATACCAAGGCGCTCAAGATCAAATTACTTGTTCGTGATCAAATCCAAATCCAAGCTCAAAAAGGAGATTCAAGGCCAAGCTTTACAAGCCCTTGAATCAAAATCAAGCCCATCAAAATAGTTTATATTTTTGAAGAATCAGAGGAATACCATAGAGATTGTAATACTTTCATTTATTGAAATCAAATACTACATTTGTTACGCAATTTTCTAGTCTTGATTATTTATTTTTCTAGACATGAAAATTTGTCTTACAAATTTCTGGCACGCCCAGTGGGACGATCTCTACCTCTCATCTCTCCGGTTATCAAATTTCAAGAACACCAAAATGGCTCTTAAAAAGATCAACTTCAAACTCACTACTCCTAAGGCTACAGATTCCAAGTTTTCCTCTGATGTTGAAAACTTGCTGGATGCTACTATGGAAAGCATAAGACCTGTCACTAGGAACAAGGCAAACTTGCTGGGACAAAAAGCATTTCAAATGTCGTCTGCGTCATTTCCTATCTTTTTTTCGATCCTCATAAGGGGCAATATCATTTCCAACTAAATTGGAAGAAGGAGCGAACATTGCTGAAATCGTTGAGAAGACATCGGCTCTACTTAGCCCATCTAGATCTAAGAATCTTATCACACAAGATGATGATGATGTCTTGATCATGGGATCTGCTCCAATAACTCCACATGAGTTGTTCCACCCAAAGTATGGTGTAAGAGAAAATCCATACTTTGCTCCACCATCCACAACGGTTATCCAAGCAATGGTGACTAACACTTCATCTATTGAAGAAAAACTCACAAATATAACAAAGGCAATTAAAGGGTTAACGAAGCATATGCAAGATCAAGATAATCAAAATTTCAAGCTGACGGATAGAGTTGAAATCATGATGGAGGGAGATTCAATCCATGCGCTGGGAATTCTCCCTATGATGCAAGATAAAGGAAACTCATCTGCAAGGCAGACAACGACTCCTAAAGAATTTTAAATTTCATCTGATGGGGTTATTCCCTTTGACCAATTGAGAGACTTCATTATGGGAACCATCATAGATAAGTACGATGTTGCTGCCACGTTTTCTCTCGCATATGCGAAGCCATACACTGTGAGAATTGATAGTTTGAGATGCATGCAGGTTATCAACCCCCAAAAGTTCAGCAATTTGATGGTAAAGGAAATCCAAAGCAACACATTGCACATTTCACCGAAACTTGTAAAAATTCTGGAACCTATAGGGATTATTTTGTCAAGCAGTTTGTCCGTTCCTTAAAAGGAAATGCTTTTGATTGGTACACTGATCTCGAGGCTGATTTCATAGATAACTGGGAGCAACTTGAACATGAATTTCTTAACCGCTTCTATAGCACAAGGCGAACTGTAAGCATAGTTGAACTCACAAACACACGTCAGTGGAAATATGAACCGGTTGTTGATTTCATCAATCGATGGAGGAATGCAAGCCTCAACTGCAAAGACAGACTTAATGAAGCTTCTAGAATAGAAATGTGTATCCAAGGAATGCATTGGGGACTTCGCTACATCCTACAGGGTATCAACCCTAAGTTTTTTGAAGAATTGGCTACACGTGCTCATGATATGGAGTTAAGCATGTCTTCTAGTGGAAATCAAGGTCCGCCAGTTTATGAACCTCGCAAAGTGAAGGATAAAAAAGAAATAAAGAAAGTAGGCAAGTTATTGCTGAAGTCTGATATCAAGGAATCAATGAATGTCAATGAATCGCCATTAAAGGTCACTACAAAAGTGAATCAGAAGCAAAGTGTGAAGACAATGTCCTTACAAGATAAAGTTGGACGAAAATTATCTCTGAAGGAAATGCAAGCGAAAGAATATCCATTCTTGGACTCTGATGTTCCAACAATTTTTTAGGAACTCTTTGAGTTGAAACTCATTGAGTTACCTGAAATGAAGCGGCCAGACGAAGCTGGAAGGACTAATGATCTAAATTATTGCAAGTACCATTGGTTTATTGGCCACCCTATTGAAAAGTGCTTTATCTTCAAGGAGAAAGTCATGGACTTGGCCGTTGAAGAAAAAATCTTGCTTGAGGATGAGAAGGAAAGTTCGAATCAAGTCTCTGTCGTTTTTGGTTCACTTGATCCTGTTGTCCTTTGCAATTTTGTCGAAGTACATGAATGTGATGGCGTCTAAATTGCATCATCACCAACTATGATTATATTTGGTGACTTTGAACCTATCGATGTGAGCAAAACATTGATTTTCCCTATAGTAAATGAAGTAATAGTGGAGGAAAGATCTCAAGAGGAAAGTGAATCACGTGATGGTCAAAATGATAATGAAGGTTGGATTCTTGTGACTCGGCAGAGACTGTCACGACCCAAATTTCTCTCCACAAGGTCTCGTGACGGCACCTAGTCTCTACGACTAGGTAAGCCTAAAACATGCGGAAAAGTAAATCGGAAACAGGGATAAAACATTAAAGATAAAAACAGTAACCATAAAGCTTAAGCTGCTTGGCATTTACAGTTTAGATCTTCCCAAAACCCGGACTATCACAGTTGTCACAAGCTTAACATTATAGCTCAATAGATCGAAACTGAGAGTATTTCTATCTAAGTACCACGACTATACTAAGATAAGAGAGGGACTCGGAAAGGCTCTGCAGACGCGGCAGAAATACCTCTAAGTCTCCCAAAGACTGCTGCTGCTGCTAATATCGGTACTGCATACGGGTATCTGGATCTGCACATGGGGAAAACATGCGCAGAAGGTCGTGAGTACTCCACATTCGGTACCCAGTAAGTGCCGAGCCTCACCCCAGTCAAGTAGTGACGAGGTCAGGTTGAGGCTCTACTGAGTTTATAAATATACAGTTATAATCTAACTGTTGAAATAAGCAACAATAATTTACGGAAGTTTAAAGTAAAAACTAGAAGAGAATGATGTAAATAGCTCTCAGCTCAGCACAACATATAACATAATAAATACTCATGTAATGCAATACAGGGGAAAGATCTCAGGTCTCTGCCCGCAGTCCCAATGTAAATATGCAATGCAATGCAGTACATGGGAAAGATCACAGGTCTCGACCCGCAGTCCCACTGTAAATATGCTATGAAATACAGGGGAAAGATCACAGGTCTCGGCCCGCAGTCCCACTGTAAATATGCTATGAAATACAGGGAAAGATCACAGGTCTCTGCCCGCAGTCTCACTGTAAATATGCTATGAAATACAGGGGAAAGATCACAGGTCTCGGCCCGCAGTCCCACTGTAAATATGCAATGCAAAATGTATACCGGATGTAGCGTAATTCAAAAGTTTAGGAAAAACCGTTGGCAAAAATAGAGTAAAATACTTTAATGATGTTCAAATAGTAGTAATGAGTGGAAAATCAAGTAAAATCGGTTGGTAGGTTTAAATCTTAAGTTGCCACTCAGTCTAGTTTAGTAATAGTAATATTTGAAGTGAAAATGAGATATGCCATAGTAAGAACGATGGAAGTTCGGTGAAAATAGCCCATTCACGCACCCGCCGCCTCACGTACACGGGGTTTTATAGTAAAAATCAGTTAAAATGCCTAAGGGGAAATTCCCCAACACAGAGTTAGGCAAGCCACTTACCTCGACTGTGCTAATCAACCAATAATCACGCTCTTTCCACGAGTATCCGACTCCGGGTGGCCCAAATCTATTCAATTTGATTGCATATTGTAAATATCATTTCAAGAAATCAAAGTAACTAATTAATTCGAAGCTAATACGCGAAATTAGGAATTTTGACCAAAACGCCCCTCGGGCCCACGTCTCGGAATCGGGTAAAAGTTATATTTTCCAGACACCCGTTCATTCACGAGTCTAACCATACGAAAAACTCTCAAATCAGAGGTCAAATACCCAATCAAAATCCCAAAATTTGGTCTAAGAAGTTTCTTCCATTTTCCTCAAATTTCTACTAAAAATCTCGAAATTAAAGGTAGAAATTAATATTAGATTCATGGAAATTGGTCTATATAGGTTAGGAATCACTTACCCAAAGTACTCAGGTGCAAAAGTCTCCAAGAATCGTCTTTCCCGAGCTCCAAAATTCAAAAATGGTGAAAAATAACTTAACCCTCGGAATTGGGTCTTTAAAAGTCTGCCCAGGGCTTTCGCACCTGCGGCTTCTAGGATCGCACCTATGGTGCCGCACCTGCGGAAATTACATCGCGGGTGCGGAAATCACGAAAGGCACATGGGGCTGCATCTGCGGTCGATTGGTCGCACATGCGGTACCGCACCTGCGAAACCCAGGTTCGCACCTGCGACCACTGGCCACCCCAATCACAACCGCACCTGCGTGTCCGTACCTGCGGAAAAACCATCGCAGGTGCGAGACACCAGAAACAGGTCTGGTTCAGCAGTTGATCAAAGTTCCAAACTCTCCCGTTGGGCATCCGAAACAACCCCGAGGCCCCCGGGACCTCAACCAAACTTACCAATTGACCCAAATACCTTATTCAAACTTGGTCGGGCCTTAAAAACACATACCATAACATCAAAATCATCAATTATGCATAGATTCAAGACTAAGAACTTAGGAATTTTCAAGAATTCACATTCGACGCCGAAACACGTCTAAACTTATCCGAATGACCTCAAATTTTGCACACATGTCACAAATGACATTCCGGACCTGCTGTTACTTTCAGAATTCCATTCCGAGTCCGATATCAAAATCTCGCCTATCGGCCGAAATCGCCGAAATTCTAACTTTCGCCAATTCAAGCCTAAATCTACATCCGACCTCGTAAACATATTCCGAACACACTCCTAATCCCAAAATCACCCAACGAAGCTAACGAAAATGACGAAATTCCATTTCGTATCCGTCTTCACACAGCTCTAGCTACGACTCAATTTCTAAAGTTAAATTCACCTCAGAGGACAATGTGTCCAAAATCACTCCAACTTTCATCACTCAACGCTCCAACACGTTCAATTAACATAATAAGACATGGGAGAAGCAGTTATTAGGGGATCAGGGCGCTAACTCTCAAAACGACCGACCGGGTCGTTACAGAGACGCTGCAAGACAAATTCACAAAGGGAGTCAAATAAGTAATTGACTAGGGGGAAACGGTGAAAAGACCCAAGAAACTATTTATGGTTGGATTTGTGCGTGAGCAGAGAATAAGTAGAATTTTAATTGATGATGGATCTGGCGTCAATATTCTCCCAATTCGTACTGTCAAAAAACTTGGCAAACCGATGGATGAACTATGTGAAAGTTGTTTGATTACTCAAGGGTTCAATCAAGGTGGGCAAAGAGCTATATGGACTATCGAATGGGAAATAAATATGGGAGATCTGAATTCGAGTGCATGGATGCACGTGATCGATGTAAAGACCTCATATAATATCTTGTTAGGAAGGCCATGGATACATGATAACAAAGTGGTCTCGTCCACCTACCATCAATGCTTGAAGTACTGTAAAGATTTGGTCGAAAAGAAGATAGTTGTTGATGATAAGCCCTTTACCGAGGCTGAATCATACTTTGACGATGCGAAATTCTATTTAAAAATTACGTCTCAAACGAGGTTAAGGTTGATGATGTGATGTTGACCAAAAGTGTTACGAAAAAGGTTGATGTCACAACTAGCAAGGTAAAGATTACGGTTGAAAAAATCAGGTGCTTTATGATAGGAGCAAGATGAGTGAGGCATCTTCAAGTAAGAAAGTGACTCATGTTCTTCTCTATGTCCCAAAGGAAAGGAAGGTTGAAGATCCTTCTTTTGAACTACAAGGTAATGTGTTAGGAGACTTGACCCTTCATATCAAGCGAATTGATGCAATTAAGACGTCTACGAAGTTGCTTAAATGGTTTGTCACATCATCAAACCACAATTCGCTTCTAAATCTGGCACTTCCTGTAAAACGCACAGATGAGGGCTTTGACCGAAATGCCTACAAGTTATTAGCAAAAGCTGGATATGATCCCAATGAACCATCCAAGTTGGGAAAGCTCCAGCCTGAAACTTTAAACCCTACTCAAAAGGTGATGCTGGATAAAGGGTACCCACTAAAGCAATCACGTGACGGATTGGGTTACAAACAACCCCCGTCAATCCATATCTCCACTAAAAGGAAAACTTGTAACTACATTACTGCTAAAGAAGTATCTACGACGCTTAATAAGAAGCTTTTTGTATTTGATCGACTTACGAAACCAAAGACCTCAGTCTTTGATAGGTTGGGACCGCTGAAGAAGGAAAACAAGCGTTATGGAAGTGATAGAAGGATTGGAGCACCTATCCTCGCTAAAAAGGAGATCTTGACGACAGACTACACAAGTATGATTCCTTCTAGAATGAGGCGAGAGACCAAACTTGTAGTTTCGTGCGGAGAGGTCCTCAAAGCAAATGCTCATACTATAGTCCATACTAAAGAACGAGAGGAAGATGAAGAAAGTGTGGGGTCATCATATCATATCACAATTCATGATGAACAAAATGCTTCACCTTATACGGAAATCGAGGAAAAGTGCCTTGATATTCATGTATGTCGTCACATATCTTTCAATGATGGTGATCCTCAAGAGGATGAAGACGCTAAAGATGCACCACCTGAGCTTAAAGAAGGGGTGAAGACAATGGTTGATGAACTAAAAGAAGTCAATCTCGGAGTAGTTAAAGATCCAAAGCCCACATATGTAAGTGTCTCTCTAACTGGTGATGAAGAGAGAAAATATATGGAGCTACTTAAGGAGTTCAAAGACGTAGTTTCTTGGAGCTACAAAGAGATGCCAGGTTTAGACCCCAAGGTGGTTATTCATCATCTTGTTTTCAAACGAGGTGCTCGTCATGTGAAACAAGCAAAATGTCGCTTCAGACCTGAATTGGTTCCCTTGATTTAAACCGAAGTTAAGAAGCTTATTGAGGCTGGTTTTTTTCGTGAAGTTAAATATCCTACATGGATTTCAAGCATCGTCCCTGTAAGAAAGAAGAATGGCCAAATCCGAGTTTGTGTTCACTTTAGGGACCTAAATAACGCTTGTCCTAAGGATGAATTTTCTCTTCCTATCCCCGAGCTCCTGATTGATGCAACGACTGGATACGAGGCGATGTCTTTCATGGATGGTTCATCTGGATATACTCAAATTCGCATGGCACCGAAGGATGAAGAACTTATTTCCTTTTGCACCCCTAAAGGTATATACTGCTACAAGGTAATGCCCTTTGGTTTGAAGAATCCTGGTGCTACATATCAACGTGCCATGCAAAATATTTTTGATGACATGCTTCATAAAAACATGGAGCATTATGTTGATGACTTAGTGGTAAAGTCAAGGAATAAGGACGATCACTTGCAAGATTTGAGGATGGTATTTGAACGGCTTCGGAGATACCAACTCAGAATGAATCCGTTGAAGTGCGCCTTTGGAGCTACTTCTGGGAAGTTCCTCTGTTTTATTGTTTGACATCGAGGTACCGAAATTGATCAAGCTAAGGTGGATGCTATCTTGAAAATGCCCGAGCCTAAGGATATTCATGAATTAAAAAGCTTACAGGGTAAATTGGCATATCTTAGAAGATTTATTTCGAATCTAGCTGGAAGATGCCAACCATTTAGTTGCCTCATGAAGAAAGGGGTTCCTTTTGAATGGGACCAAGCTTGCAGAAATGCTTTTGAAAGCATTAAGTTTTATCTGATGAAACCTCCAGTACTGGTATACCCCATACCTGGAAAGCCATTAATATTATACATTTTAGCACAAGAAAGGTCAGTTGGAGCACTTCTGGATCAAGGAAACAATGAAGACAAAGAAAATGTGCTTTATTACTTGAGTAGGATGATGACGCCAAATGAGCTCAAGTATTCACCTATTGAGAAATGAGAAGTTATGTTTGGCACTTGTCTTATCTATTCAGAATCTAAAGCATTACTTCCAAGTTCACGTTGTGCGACTCGTCTCAAGAGCGAATCTTATCAAGTTTTTCATGTCTAAACCTGTCCTAAGTGATCGATTAGCGAGGTGGTACCTCCTCCAATTTCAAAATTTTGAAATTGTGTGTGTTCCTAAAAAAGCGGCAAAAGTACAAGCATTAGCAGACTTCCTAGTTGACCATCCAATTCTAGATGATTGGAAGTTGTCTGATGAATTTCCTGATGAAGATGCAATGGTCATAGAAATTCTGCCTCCTTGGAAGATGTATTTTGATGGCACTGCACATCGTGAAAGAGCTGGAGCTGGAATAGTGTTTATCACTTCTCAAGGAGAAGTTTTTCCATATTCTTTCACTATGACACAATGGTGCTCCAACAATGTTGTTCAATATCAAGTTCTCATACTTGGTCTTGAAATGGCCGTGTATATAAAACAATTGCAACTGCAAGTTTTTGGAGACTCCAAGTTAGTGATCAATCAAATTTTGGGTAGCTATGAGTTCAAGAAGCCAGAGTTGGTGTCGTATCACAAATATGCTCAAATATTGGTCAGTTGTCTTGGAGAGGTAACTATTCAACACGTGCCGAGAAAGGAAAATAAGAGAGCTGATGCATTAGCAGCCTTAGCTTCTATGTTATCTTTTGCCTGATCTGACCCAAGTCGTTGTTTGACAAAGATGGGTAGTTCCTCTACCAAATGACTATGAGGAAGAAGAAAGCGAAGTTGAGCATCTTGCTTTCGTTCTTGAGGTTGAAATTGAAGATTGGCACAACCATTAATCGATTATCTTTGTTACGGGATATTTCCAAAAATCCGAAGGAGAGCCCCTTGTTTTCTTTATTACAAGAATACACTCTATAGACGATCATTTGATGGAGTGCTCTTACATTGTTTGGGGTACTGATGAATCCTTTTAAGCCCTACAAGAAACATACTCTGGAGTATGTGGTGCGCATCAATCTGGGCCAAAACTTCATTTCCACATAAAAGGAATAGGGTATTATTGGCCAACCATAGTGAAAGATTGTTTTGTTTACGCTCGAAGGTGTATAGCTTGCCAATTCCATGCTAACTTCATATATCAACCACCTGAAGTATTACACCCAACTTTTGCCCCTTGGCCATTTGATGCTTGGGGTTTGGATGTTGTTGGTCCATTGCCAAAGTCTTCTGGTGGACATCTATACATTTTGGCCACAACTGATTACTTCTTGAAGTGGGCAAAAGTTGTTTCTATTAAGAAAGTAAAGAAGGAAAATGTAGCTAACTTCATCCGAGTCAATATAATCTATCGATCTGGCATTCCTCGATATATATTGACGGACAATGGTAAGCCATTTGATAACAAGTTTATTAATAAAATATGTATCGTTTTGGCTTCAATCAACACAATTCCTCTATGCATTATGATGCTGCCAATGGACTTGCTGAAGCATTTAACAAGACACTCTGTGATTTGCTGAAAAAGGTTGTCTCTAAGTCTAAGAGAGATTGGAATGAGAGAATGGAAGAATCTCTTTGGGCATATAGGACCACATATCACACACCAACGCAAACGACTCCGTATTCACTTATTTATAGAGTTGAAGCAATCTTTCCACTTGAGCGTCAAATCTCATTGTTCTGGCTTGCCATTCAAGAAGGACTCACTGATGAAGAAAATGCTCGGTTACTCCTTGAAGAATTTAAAGCTCTTGATGAAAAGAGGCTAGAAGCTCAACAAAGCCTTTAATGTTATCAAGCTTGCCTGTCTCGATCTTTTAACAAAAGAGTATGCCTTAGATCTTTCCAAGTGGGCGACCAAGTTCTTGTGGTCAAAAGGCCTATTATTACCTCTCGTCGATCTGGGGGAAAATTCTCTACTAAGTAGGATGGACCATATATCGTACAAGAGGTATGCTCAAGGGGCGCTTATAAGATAGTTGACTCAGAAGGTTTGCGGATTGGCCCCATCAACGGGAAATTCATGAAGAGATACTATCCTTTAAGAAAACAAATATGCTCCTTAACGAATGAGCTTAAACTGCATGTTACTCCTGGCCCACAAGAGTATAAACTATGCACGGTCCAAAAAAAAAGTCCGCTAGGTTGAAAACCTTGAAAGAGGCGGCCTAGGAAAAAGTTAGGACATTAAAAAAAAACCTCACCTATTTCTAACTACAGAATGACTTGATCCTCTTCGCCGAGGTACGTAGGCATCTTAGAGTTTCATTCTAAGTTCAGTCATATGAGTTCAAAAACTACATATTACCCAAGGCATTATTCAAATGAGGTATGATGGAATATAATTCAGTTGATTGACACTTGAAAATTAGGTGTACATGTATTCTTTCGTTGAACTCTCTATCTTATCTTGATGGACAAAGGGGGAAAGTCCTCCATGTCAAATTGAGGTCTCTAATGGGATAATTATAATCTTTTAGTAAGAGGCCAAATCTTAAAGTTTGAGTCTCCAATGCTAAGTCAAGTTGAATTCTTCAAGGTGGCTACATCTTCAACTTTAACCTTCAAGTTTGAATTCTTAAAATCTACCCAAATCTTCGATTTGAAGACTTCAAGTCCACCAAATCTTTAAGTTGAATTCTTCAAATCAGCTAAGTGAATGTGAGACCTTCGAATTCACCAAAAGTTGAATCACCAAGTTAAAGTCTTCAAATTCCCATTGCAAGCTAAGGTCTTCAATTCTACAACATGTTCAAGTTGAATCATCAAGTTAAAGTCTTCAAATCCACTATGTCTTCAAGTCGAAGTCTTCAAATCTGTCAAGTCTTCAAGAAGAAGCCTTCAAGTCTTCCATGTCTCCAAGTACCAAATCTTCAATTGAAAGCCAATTAGAAGCTGCCATAATAGTCTTGAAGTTTTCAAATTAATATAGTCTTCAATTCTTTAGTTGGAAGCTATCTCCAAGTGTATGTATGGTAAAAGACTTTGATATAGTCTGCACCATCTTTAAATATTTATATCTTGAATTATTTGAAGTAAGGGTTTAATATATCTTGTAATCTTCAACTGAAAGTATTTAAAATGTTGGCTTACATGACTTGATTTATGTTGCAAAAAAAAAAAAAAAATCTTCGATGTGGTTATCTTTACTAAAGTGGTATCTTTAGAAGTGGTTTCTTCTTCTACCTGCAAAAATAAATAAACGATAAATATATCTATATAAAAAAAAGATCATAAAATTACTTGTGAAGATTGAAATTGAAGAGATATTCTTGGTGGTCGGCTTTTTCATGCTTCATACACTCTCTGATTCATGCATCTCGAAATGAGGACGAGTTTTCGTTCCTTTGCACCAAAAGGTCAAATCTTTTGGCGGTCACGTAAAATCTGCATGTTAGACTCTATAATGATCTTCGTTGGTCGTCATCTTGGATAAAATATAGTCTTCAGCTTAGACGGTATAATGGTCTTAGCCTCGGACAAAGTAAAGTCATCAGCTTAGACGGTTGTCTTCGCCTTTGTAAAATATAGTCTTCAGCTTAGTCGGTGTAATAGACTTTGCCTTATATAAAGTAAAGTCTTTGGCTTAGATGGTGTAATGGTCAATACCTCAAACAAAGTAAATTTTTGTCTCAGACGGTGTAATAATCTTCACCTCAGACAAAGTGAAATCTTTGGCTCAGACGATGTAATGGCATTCACCTCAGATGAAGAAAAGTCAAATGGTCTATGCCTTAGGTAAAAATGAAGTTAAATCTTCAAACAAGATAAAGTTTTTAGCTTAGACGGTGTAATGGCCTTTGTTTTAGACAAAATAATTTATTTTTGGTTAAGAGGGTGTAATGATCTTCATCTCAAATAAAGTAAAGTCCTTGGCTTAGACAGTTTAATGGCCTTCGCCTCAAATAAAGTAAAGTCAAATATGTAAATAAAGTAATATCTTTGGCTTTAACGGTGTAATAGTCTTCACCTCAGACAAAGTAAATTTTGGCTCAGACGTGTAATAGTCTTCGCCTCATATAAAGTAAAGTCAAATCTTCAAAAAAAAAAAGATTTTTGGCTCAGACAGTGTAATGACCTTCACCTCAGACAAATTAAACTCTCTAGTTCAGACGGTGTAATGGTCTTCGCCTCAGATAAAGTAAAGTCAAATCTTCCAAAAAAAAGATCTCTGGCTTAGACGATGTAATGATCTTTGTCTCATATAATGTAAAACTTCGGCTTAAACGGCATAATCATCTTCGGCTCAAATAAAATCTTCTACTTGAGACAGTGTAAAGTCTTCAACGGTGGTAATGCCCTTGCTTCTGATCTCCCTGCTCTTGCTAGCAATGACATTTGAGGAAAAACTTTATATATCCCGAAGGCCTTTGAACCTTTCTCAAATAGTGGAGTAGAGACTGGCGGTGCATGGGTTTAGAATGCAATCAACTATATGCTTAACTCATGCCCAAGGAATCCCTAGACACAGAGAGGGTACGAGCCATCATGTTCAAAGTAATACCATCTCGTATAAAGTAATACTTTACGAGCATGAGCAAATTTTCAAGCGGATAAACTTTATTCGCTTCAAATTTTCTACTCTCTTGAACTCTACGAGCATGAAAAAACGAAGAATATCCAAGATAGTGGAAAGAAAAGAAGTTGCCAGTTGTAGTTACAAAGTAAATGATATTCAAAATGGCCCAACTCCTATCCGAATAAAAAAATGGAAAGCATAAAGATTAAACGAAGAAGAGAAGTTAGCGATGGACGGAGTTGAATCGTGAAACCGAATTCATATTACTAAGGCAATTCCAAAGACAAATAAAGCTCCATATCTTCCAAGTTGCAGCAAAACCTTTTGGATTACATGACTAGTTTCACTAGTTGGAGACAAAATTGCTTGACTATTTAAAATAAAATACTTATGGACCTTTGACTAAGCCAAGATAATCAAGCAAGTGTGATATTCCATACAAAGAAATTGGTTCAGACCATTAAAGGGGCTTTTGTAAATAAATTACTAGAAAAAGAACAAAGGAGATAAATGATGCTCATCTTTTATTCTTACCAACACGGTTCTTAAGAATTTTATAGCAAATCACATAAATGATTGAAAAAATTACAAATTCATAAAATAATTTGGACCATATTAAACTCAAGATACCAGTCCAAATAAATATTTTGTGGCTAGTAAATTGAGTTAATTATTTAAGTCAATATATATGTGTTGGGCTAGTCCATATTAAATGATAAGCCCACTTCATTAGCCCAAGGTCCAAATGGCTATTAGTTCATTTTAAAGTAGGATCATGCCACGTGTCAAGTGATGTGGCGATCTAAGTCAAAAGAACGAGCCAACAAAATCATGCTACGTGTCAAATGATTTTGGCAATCCAAACCAAATAAATGAGCCAATGAAATGGTGGCACGTGTCGAGAAGGGGTGGCAATCCAATAAGTCAAATCAACAACCAATAGAGTTGTGTCAAGATGGTATTGGTCAATTCAAACAAACCATCAATTCGCATAGCCACATCACTCCCTACAACTACAAATAGAAGTTTTCATAAAGCTAAAGACACCAGAAGTGATAACAAGAAGCAAGCAGAGAGCTCGTGGATCAAAACGCCGCAAATTTCTCTACAAGCTACAAGTTCAAGTTCAAGATCAAGAACGAAGGCAAATCAAATACCAAGGCGTTCAAGATCAAATTACTTGTTCGTGACCAAATTCAAATCCAAGCTCAAGAAGGAGATTCAAGCCCAAGCTTTACAAACCCTTGAATCAAAATCAAAATCAAGCCCATCAAGATAGTTTATATTCTTGAAGAATCAGAGGAATACCATAGAGATTGTAACACTTTCATTTATCGAAATCAAATACTACATTTGTTACGCAATTTTCTAGTTTTGATTATTTATTTTTCTCGAAGCAAAAATTTATTGTTACAATATGCTTCAACTATTAGGAGTTTAACCCATAAAAAAACATAAAGTAATTAATGCAGATGAATTACAAAGATGAAACAAATCAAAAGAACTTTTTTTAGAAGAAATTTTTTGGCTTTTCCTTGTTTCATTGTGAAAGTATACTTGTTAATTTATCTTCTGCCTTTTGTTTCTTCTGGGGGTGGGGTGGGGCTATGATGTGTTCGAAGGGAGGGGGTTGGATTTTAAGATGAGAAAATCTCACTTTATATTCATTAGTTCCAAACTATTTATTCTTTAATATCCATGCCCAAATTATTTACTTCTTCTATCCATGCAGCTTAAATTATTTACCCGGCTCATGCATTAGCTTATTCCCCTCATTTAATGCCTCAGTTAACGCTATTTCACCCAGCCATTTCTTTTATTTCAAAAGTCCCATAGCCAAACCATGAGAAATCATATTTCACACAGCAGTTACTAATTTGACTTGTGAATTTTTCTTCAGATTTTGTTTATATCTTCAATATTATTGTACATGAGTTTCACTCCAAAATTCTCTTTCTATATTAGTATTTTTTTGTATTTCTGAACCATGTGTTGTTGAAGTTATATATTAAGTTTCCCAGCTCTGATTTTTGTGTCTATGAAGATCCACCATTGATGAGCTTGAAGCTCCTGTATTTAAAACTTTAGTTTGAAGATTGATTATTTGATTCGATGTGGGTTATATAAAAATATTGATTATAGTACCTTCAAGTAAGCTTCTCGAGTCTGAATTTTTATGTGTATTTGAATATTCGTTGTTGTTGGGCTTGAAGCTCTTGAATTCAAAATTTTTATTTTGAAGATTTCTTGTTTGATTCAAAGTGGATGTTGTTAAATATTACTTATAGTACCTTCTGGAAGTTCATACTGAAATTTGATAGCATTTGGAGCTGATTTGAGGTGATTGAAATCGAAATTTTCAGCTGAAAATCAAAGAAGAATACAACTACCCAATAATATATCGCTACAGTATACAATATGCTGTAGGAGTATATAGCTATACTGCAATTGTATACTATTATAGTTTACAATATACTGCAACGGTATATTGTAATAATTGAATAAGAATATAGTTACCTAACAGTATACCACTAGAGTATACAATATGCTATAGGTGTATATAGTTATACTGCAAAACATACTATTATAGTACACAATATATTATTATAGTACACTGTAATAATATACAATATACTGTAACATTATGTTGTAATAGTATACAATATACCATTATAGTATACTTATTACCCGTAAATTCACTTGTCTTTTTCCTTTTAATTTGCTTTAAGCTTTTACCCAGTGTGAGGGGAAAATTGAAAATGAAAAAAAAAAATTATAGTATGCTATATAATGTAACGGTATACTCTTACAATTAGATCCTTTTAAAAAAATTGAAATTTTTATGGACGACTGATATTATTTCAGTTTAATAATTGAATTTGAAAAAAACTTTAACTCTTTGTGTCACGACCCAAATCCTAATCTAGGTCGTGATGGCACCTAACACCGACGTTAGGCAAGCCAGTACACTTCGCTTAGTGAGTCTAATTCATTTTACAAAAACATTTCTGACACATTTCCAAGATTTTTGTCACTAAGCAAGGAAAATCAAAAATAGCAAGGGTGATTAGATCACAAGGTTCGAGAAGTAAAATCATAATTTAGTACATGCCCAAAATCATAGTCTACCAATGTGTGTGCCACGAACTAGTGTCACAAGTTTACAGGCATCCAGTAGAAGGAATCAAAAGAATAAGTATATCCTACTGTCTGAGAGGATATAGACAGAATAACAAAAGGAAGACTCCATGGTGATGTTGAATGGCATCAAGAGAAGCAGCTCACCGTGAAACCTCAACCTCGTGGAGTCAGGAACGGGCTCCGAACTGATAACCAGATGCACCTGCCTCAGAACCTGTGCAATTAAGTATAAAAGTGTAGGATGAGTACATAAACAATCCCAGTAAGCATCCAGTCTAATCTCGAAGAAGTAGTGACGAGAGGTCGACTTAATACTTACTAGGGCCAAAACAGTATATTTAAAGGTAAGGCTAAGCATGAATAGCAATTATGAATAATTAATTAAGACAAGAAATGCCAAGTCTCCCCACAAGTATACTTATATGTCAAATTCCTATCATACATGTTACTAATTCGTTTCACAGATCCTTTAACAATTTAACAATTGATACGCTCAAATTACACCTTAAAATAGTGTAAAGCGGTCGATGTCAAATATAATAACCCAACAATGTTGGGGTCGAATCCCACAGAGAATAGGCGTGAAAAGATTACTTTGGTAATGTGAATCTCAACTTAAATTGTATTTCTATTCTGTTAATGTAACAAGGATATGGGAATTGATTGTGTAATAATTGTGTGAAATAGTAACAAGTATGATTAATTAAAGTTGTAATTAATTTGATTAACTAAACCAAGGTTGTGTCCCCTTTTATGAAGTGTAATGCTATCGGTGTTAATATGATATATTTCTAATGGAAGGTCCTTTAGATATGCAAATGATTCCTAAATGACTACCCAATATTTTTCAATAGTTGGGTAGTATTTCCTCTCTATGATTTTTCCAAATATAAAAGAGTTGAAATAAAGATTAATCAATTACCAAATAAACCCCACTTGTTCCTAAGCCATTCTATTAAACAAGGTTTAAAGCCTTGAGTCTTTGATATTTACTTCTACCAATCCTATCTCACTTTTCCAAGTAAAGAAAGAATTTAATGGCACTTGTTAATGTTTGAAACCACCAACAATGAATGAAGAATGAGAAATAAATATATAACAACCAACCATTATATATATATTCAATGTTAAACACCCATTAATATAACACCCATTTAGGTCTATAACCTTAGTATTTAAATCTAGCTACTCATACTTAAAGACAAAAAGATGAGAGTAATAAATGTCATCAAGCTTACAAAATACAAGAATATTCACTTTTAAAGCTTCCAAAAGAGAGGAATATTCAAATGTTGTATTGTAGCTCAAAAACCAGACAATAATGACCCACAAGACCCCAATAAATCTATGTAAAGTGGGCTAAAACTCGGGGTCGAAATCAGACAAAAATACCCTTCCAGGTCAACTATACGACCGCATTTCTGTCGCATAACAGACATGCGGTTCGCATTCTTGACGAAGCCATCGCATACTTGAAACCCTAGTTCCCAGGTAGCCATCGCATTCGAGTTATGCGGTCCGCATTATTGATATGCGACCGCATAATGTTGTCGCATTTCTGATCTCAGCATTTGGCTCAGGAGGTTTGTGGTCCATTATTCGGCTCACAAACCTGTTATGCGATCGCATAATGGACCGCATTCTTGCACTTGAATTTTCCAAATACACTGTTGGACTCTGCGATTCACATGACGATTATGCGGTCCGCATGTTGGATATGCGGTCCGTGGATTCACTTTTGCGACCGCATTTTATACTTTTCTTGTCCTTTTTTGGCTTTTTGATTTCATTTACATGTTCTTGAGTCATCCAACCTCATACACTGCAAAAAATTAAAATTACATAAGTATAAAAGAAAATTGCTTTTAAAACAAGCCAAACTCTAAGCAATTTGGTATTAAATGTGCCGAAATTCTCCGGCACATCAACATCCCCAACTTAAACTCCTGCTTGTCCTCAAGCAACTAAAACGACTGTATCCTAATCTTGACTCCAACTAAATGACAGGAAACAATAATGACCATGGACGGTGTTAATTTTTAGTACCACAAGCATGCACTTTCGTTTATTTACCCTTCACGAACAATCACTGTTATTTACAAAGAAACTAATCAACTTGTGAACTTTGAGCCTCAACCAATTTGACAAAATGTTACTCTCAGCTGAGTGCACTTGCATCCGACTTCAAGAACTCAACTTCTGTCAAACCTCACAGTTCATGTGCCCTCACCAAAAAGAAGGTCCCAACTCACAATATTTACAATGACACCAGAAAGGGACATATTTACAAAGACACTCACTCTCTTAAAGAGTTTCAAGTGTTTGACACATCATACCATAAGCTTGCCCTTATTTTAATTCATCGCCTATTCAAGAATATTCGGTTGAAGATCCCATAAGGACTTTTTAAGATTGTAATGTAGGATTAGGGACGGGTCGGATAAACATTTGGGTAAAGTGACTACACCATCCTTGAACACTTCTCACATTTTTCTTTCTTATTGTCCTTTGTTTCTTTTTAAACCACATAGCCTCATTTGCATTTAGTTACCAACATAGAACCACCTTAAATACCTCACTAAATCTCTTCAAGGCTCTCATATTTATATACATACATATATCTCCTTTTCTTCTTTTCTTTTTCTTCTCTTTTTTTTTTATATACTTTTTTCTTTTGGAGCTTGAATAATTTCACTTGAACACTTTGAGGTATGGGTTCCTACACTCACTGTACAATCTCATCAATTTCCAACTTGACACCACACCCCCAACTTAGGCTTTTAGCCTCATTCTCAATGTTCAAGGAGAGACGGGTTCAAAAGAGGGAATTATGTTACAAAAAGGGAAAAGGTTTGTAATGAGGTGACCAACGAAAAAGGTTACAGGCTCAAATGGGGTAACTAGTGATAACATGTATACAATGGGTAGCTTGAAAGGCTAACTGGGTTTTCCAATATCATAAAGACTGCCTAAGGTCATTTCTCCAACCAAATGTACTTATCATTAGCATCGAAAGACCAATCGGGCAAGTTCTAGACGACAGAAGTAAACACAAGAATTATTTATACAAAAGCTAACACACATGACACATGAACTGTTTGACTCAACATAGTTTTAGCCCTCGAGTCAACACTTGGCAACTCGAAACTTTCATCATAGTTACAAGTATAATTCTAAGTAAGCATAGAGTCAAAAGGCAAGCCTTAAGTTCACACAGTTGATTGCCTATAAAACACAAGATTTTTTTTTAATATTAACGGAAGGGTATAGGTTATTTACTGACGCACATGCTTGAGACTAGATAGTTACACCAAACCGGTCAACACGTTTCATCCTACTGCCATGGTTCTACTATTACACCCTTGGAAAAGAACCCGACGAACTAACTATCTAATTGTTTTTGGTTTATATATATATATATATACAAAGATAACATATGTACAAGGACAACACAAGTTAATGATAAACAATATATACAAAGATAACATATGTACAAGGACAACACAAGTTAACGATAAACAACACAAATATATACAAAGGTTTACGATAACTCCGAAGATTCATATAACACAAAAACATGTACAAGAGTTCAAGGATTTCAAAAAGACAACAGTTTATACAAGGCTATCCCACCCCCAACTTAAAAGCATGCATTGTCCCCAATGCATAATAATGTCAGATAGAGTTTAGGGGCTCCCTGAAGCGCACTAAGCACTATGGGAGTCGGAAGCCTGCTAAGTGATAGTGGGGTCATCAACTGCTGTTGGAGCTGGGGCTGCTGAGGTCTCATCCAGAGGAGTGACTGCCACTAGTGGTGGAGGGGTCTCCAACTGCCCGGGGATCTGAGAGCTGCTAGCCTCGCCTGCTGATGGCGGAATGGTCGATGTTGGGACATGCATATCTCTGTCTGCTAGTGACTGCTCTATCGCCCTCTGCACATTTGCTGCTTCTTCCTCCTCTGCAGCTGTGGTGGCAGCCACCTGCTTGCCCTTCTCCTAAGGGCCTTCATCTTCATCAGACCATTCCTCCTCATCAGTCTCCTCCGGTTGAGAAATTATGAACTTTAAGAGTTCTTGTTGAAAACGATGAGTTTTGAGGTTTAATTCATAGATTTACATAATATTTTCATGATGTTATTGCACGATCAAGTCCGTATGATGTTTTTAGACTTGCGTGCATGATTTGTTTAGAGCCCCGAGGGCTCGGGTGAGTTTCGGGTAGGCCACGGAGGTTTTTTTCACTAAACAATAACTGCTGGTTTTTCATTTTTGGTGTCCAGGTATTTTGTTCTATGCGATCGCATAGAGTAAAATTTGAGGCCCTGTTTGGTGTACTGTGCGAACGCAGCACTTAGTGTGCGATCGCGGAGCATAGTCTGGGCAAAGCTGTGCGAACGCACTGCATACTGTGCGAACGCGGTTCATTAAATCCGGCCTGGGGGAGGGGAGGTCAACACCCTGTGCGATCGCACCCCTCCCCATGTGAATGCACTGCACAGTCCCCCCCATACCATGTGCGATCGCATCCCATTTAATGCGATCACATAGTTCTCCTGTCCAGCTAATATAAATACTTTTAAAAATCGGGTAGAACCCTTTCTTCTGCAATTTTTCGAGGTTCCAGCCCTAAAAATGATTTTGCTTCAACAATCTTCATCCCCAATTCATAGGTAATCAATTCCAAACTTTTCTCTTTCAATTCCTTATTATTTTGCATCACTTTTAAAGCAAAAACAAAGAATTTTCATGGTAAAAATTGAGGTTTGGGTAGAATTAGGGAGTTTTGTAAAAATCGAATTTTTATATCAAATTAAGGTCGGATTTAAAAACTAATAGCATACTTGGATTCGTGGGTGAATGGGTAAACGTAATTTGGTCTGAAGCCCGAATTTAGACCAAGCAGACCCGAGGTCGGGTTTTCACTTTTTTTGAGAAAACTTAGGAAAAAATATATTTTTCAATAAAGTTAGTTCCTTTAACATTAGTTAATGATATCAAGTTAATTGTGATTAGACTCGAGCAAGTTAGAGGTGAATTCAAAAGGAAAAGCAATAATTGAGCAGTGAGTAACCTGCGGAATTGAGGTAAGTGTTTGGTCTAACTTTGGCTTGAGGGAATAGGACTCCCCGCTTGTTTTATGTGAAATGCATGGACGTGGTGTATAGGTGTGGTGACGAGTATCTATGCACCACCCAAATTGTTTGTTAAACATGATCCCCTTTCCCGTTCCCCACTTATTTGATCATTGTCTTAGTTGCTATATGTTCATTATTGTTTCTATGACTATTTGGCCTTGTTGATTTGTTGTTAGATATTGTTGTGACTATTTGGAAAGAGTATTGGTTGTTTGAGCTGGTTTCCTTGTGATATAAACGTGGTTGAGAGGTTTGGTATTATTTTTATGAAATAAATGTATATATTTTGATATTCCTGTTGGTTTCATGGTTGAGAGGTTATTGATGAAGTTATGAGAAAAATGCAGTTTATTATTTATAATTGTTGAGACGAAAATATTGTGAAAGGCTTGGCTTGAATTGTGAAATTTATAAATAAATTGATATGATATGTCTGGTGGGAGCGGGTTGCACGCCGCAACAGGAGTAATAAGGGTGATATATTTAGGGAGGAGCAATAAGGGAGGACAGGTGGGAGCGGGTTGCACGCCGCAACAAGGAGAGATAAGGGAGGACATTTATATTTTACTGATTTTCAAAGAAAATAAAGTTTTGAAAAGCTAAATATTTATTTTACCATTCTATATATATTTTTGACACCATTTTCATTTAAAGTTAAAGATTTAAGATTTGAAAGTTGTTGAGAATTGGCTATAGCTGAGACCTGAAAAGGGCAGCTGAGTTATTCTAATTTGTTGCAGCATCTATTTAATTATTCGTTTAGATTTCCCTTTCTTGCTTTATATTTATTGTCTCATTTATATTTTTATTTTTCGTGTAGAATTGTGTTATTGTGTTGTTTTAGATATTAGTGACACAGGTTATATGTTGTTAATGCCCCGCCTTAGACTCGTCACTACTTCACCGAGGTTAGGCTCGGCACTTACTCAGTACATGGGGTCGGTTGTACTGATACTACACTTTGCACCCTTTTGTGCAGATCCAAGTACCGACCATCAGTAGAGATATTTAGAGCGGCTATTCATTAGTTCGGAGACACGAGGTACATCTGTCGGTGTCCGCAGATCCCGAGAGTCTTCTCCTATTTAATATACGTTGTTTCATTTTATTCAAAACAGTTACATTACTTTCTTTCAGCTCATTATTTGTAGTATTCTTTAGTAGTTCGTGGATTGTGACACCAGACCCTGGGGTAGTCTTAGAGTTATTTATATAATTAGTTCATGGTTCGTTTAATTTAATTGGTTATTATTATTATTTTATTTAAATGTTGTTGGGAACTATTCTAATTAAGTTCATTTGGAATTTATTTATTTATGCCTAAGTAATTAATTAAGGAAATTAGTATTGACTTCTAACATTGGCTTGCCTAGCAAGTGTGGTGTTAGGCGCCATCACGATCCCTAAGGGTCAGAATTTGGGTCGTGACATCACAAAACTGAGCAAGAACCGACCCTCTCTTGTAAGATCCTCCTTGTAGATTTTATGTAGAGGTTCAATCCAAGTTGGGGTCCCCTTGGCGATCACGGATGCAACCGAAGCACGCTCACCATCTCTGTTGGCCAATTTGGCCTCATACTCAGTTGTACTCAGGTGCCCAGCTAATGATTATTAATAGCTGCCCTATCAAAGAGTACTTGCTTCCCCCGAACTAAGACAGTCTCACAGAACACTTTGTTGCGCTTGTGGTTAGGTGTTCTGGAGGCTCCGTAGGATGCATAGAACTCCCGCACCAATGTTTCATTGAATTCATCAGGTAACTCAGTGAAGCACTCCAATTTTCTAGTTTTGATGTTCTCTAAAATGTGAGGGTACTGCTCCTGTAGACCATTCAGACTTAGTTGTTTTTCGGCAAGAATTTTCCATTTTGTGAGCCATTCTTTATACAGAGTTCTAGAACTAGGGTGCTCAAAACGGAGTTGAAAATCATCTCCGTGTTTTCGTCTTGCCTCGGCCTGAAGATCTACTGCTGGAAAAGTCCTCTCCTCATCAGACTGGGAGGGACGGTCATCAATAGATTCGGCTTGTGCTTGTCGTGAACGTTTTGCCGGTTGATCTTGACGGCTGGAGGAAGCCCTTTTATTGGATGAAGAACTATGCTTTTGGCGAGGCATATCTGCAAAGAAGCGAAATGTGAGCGACATAGCAGTCATCAGGAGAAAATATTACAAAGAAAGTTAACAATGCGACAGATTATGCGATCGCATAACCACTATGCGGACCGCAAACCTGTCGTACAATATTTGTCTGCTGAAGAGAGTTAATTATGCGATCACATATCCATTATGCGGTTCGCATAACCATCGCAGAATTATGCACTATGAAAGTTCGTCACATTATGCGATCGCAAAACCCACCGTAAAGATGGATTTCCGATTGCAAACCAGCCGCAAACTACATGTTAACTTAGGCACACAATTGTTGAAGTATGTGATGGCTTTGCGGTCCGCATATCAACTATGTGATCGCAAAGCCGCCGTATTATGTCATCTTCCTCAAGTCTCCTAGGGTTTGATATGCGACACTAATGGCGCTCCTAATTTTATTACCCCACGAGTCAGATTTAACATGTCTTTCAAGAATCCCCTCCCCCATTACGAGCAGATACACAGAAAGATGAATAGGAGGAAAGAACAAAAAATGAAAGAAAACAAAAGAAAAATGTCACGACCCAAATCTTGATTCAGATCGCGACGGTGCCCAACAGCGAGGTTAGGCCAGCCAATATAGAAACATTAAGTGTTACCATTCCCAGTTATGAAAATTTCATATTTTAACAAATCTTAAACAGATATAAACATAATAATGGCGGGTGATGTGAAATAAAACTACAAGTGCGAAAAATCAACCAATAGGCATGTCGCATAACATATGTACAACCAACAACCCAAACTATACACTACGTGTGTGCCAGGAACTAGTGTCACGGGCAACTACTCAATATACAATGACTAAAATATATACAGAGTATCAGTCTGAATGAAATAGACAGAGAATATGACAAAAGAAAACTCCAGGGTGCTTCCAGGAAGTCGCCAAGAGGAGAAGCTCACCGTGAAGTATAGTCAGTCAGTCAATACCTAGCCCCGGCCTGATAATCTGAAATACCAGCCTCCGGACCTGTACAGTCAAGTACAGAAGAAAAGAAAGTGCAGCATGAGTACATATATAAATATGTACCCAGTGAGTATCCCGTCTAATCTCGAAGAAGTAGTGACGAGAGGTCGACTCGATACTCACTAAGGTCCAACAGTAATAATGTAAAGCATGATGTAAGGAAAACAGTATACATGTAAACAATGCACCACAATTGTAAAGAAAATACAGAGTTTCAAAATAAATATCGAAAGAAGTATCAACTTCCCTGTCTCTTTTCCCATCCACCTGTCACGTCATAAATCAGGAATTCAGCACCAAACAGTCATGCGCACATAAGTGTAAAGCAACCGGCTAGAGTCAGGAGGAAGAATAGCTATGCACTGCCGGGGATCGACCGGCCCGTACCATGAGTGCATGCTTATAATGTAATCATATCAAGAAGAGCTATGCACTGCCGGGGATCGGCCGGCTCGTACCATGAGTGCATGCTTGCCAAGAGTCCAACTACGCACTGTTGGGGATCGACCGGCCCGTACCGTAAGTGCGTCTATCAATGTAATCACATCGTATCATATTGTAACTTCGTCCATGCACTTCCGGGGATCGACCGTCTCGTACCATAAGTGCATTCTCAAATAAATCCCTGTGCACTATCGGGGATCGACCGGCCCGTACCGTAAGTGCACTATAAATCCGCTGTGGCGCACGGCCCGCTCCTGTAAGAGTGAAGGAAACCATATGCCGCTCGCGGAATGTAAATTACAAGGCGGCTATCATGCACACACAAATGTAAAGTTCAATTCATCACAATCCTTCCCAATTATTAAGTAAATGAAAGCTCAGGGAGACAGTAGTATATCAAGCATGAATTTAAGCATATACTTCAATTTAAGGCAGAATACATGGCATGTTGTGGTCCTACACTACCCGGACATAACAATAGTAGTCGCTACGTACGGACTCTCGTCACAAGGTACGCACGTAGCCCCCAAATACAAACATACAACACATAGAACACCTATGGGGACAATTTCCCTCTTACAAGGTTAGAAAGGAGACTCACCTCGTGACGATATCACCCCTCGGATCAAGGATGCGCCCGAATCTCCGAAATCTACTCTCGACGGCTCACAACTAGCCAAACATGGTATAATTGAATCAATTTCAGTCCAAAGAAGGAGAATTAACAAGAAATTCCAAAATTTAGCATTCTTGAAGGTTTTCAGAAATTCGACCCCGGGCCCACACGTTCAGATTTCGAAAATTCTTGAAGGAACCCATTACCCGAAGTCTAAGGATCATAATTATGCAAGTTCTTGCTAGAATTCATGGCAACAATGAGTAATTCATAATTTTCCCAAAATCCCTAAATATCTATCAATTTCTATGAATTTTTAGGATAATTAGAAGAGAATTTCATAAGGAATTGATATTAGAATCATGAAAACTAAGGAATTAACTTAACTTGATGATAATGGTGGAAAACCCTCTTGAAATGCTCTCTAAAACCTTGAGGAAGAAGATGGGAATGAAGAATTTTGGCTAAGTCCCGCTTTTAAAAGAGACTTCCCAATTGCAGCTTCTATGCGATCGCGACCTGAGGCCTGCGATCGCGAAGGCCAACTGGCCAGACCTCTGCGATCGCGAAGAACAAAGTTACCCGGCCCAGCTATGACTCAGTGCGATTGCGAGAAAGGACTGCGATCGCGAAGCTTTGGAACCATGACCTATGCGATCGCAAGGGGAAGGCTGCGATCGCAGAGAACAACTAGCAGCCCAGCAAAATCCTTCTCCGTGATCGCAACCCTCCTCCTGCGATCGCAGAGAAGGAAACCAGATAGAAAAATTCTGGTTTTCCTAACTTAGCTCCCGGGGGTCTAAAACACACCCCGAGCCCCGCGGGACCCCGTCCAAAAGCACCGACAAGTATGTATTCATGATACGGACTCGCTCGAACTTCCGGAACATGAAAAACAACGACGAAACTCAAAATTCAACCCCAAAACCAAATTGAATCAACTTAAGAACTTAAAAATTCTAGAATTCACTTCATTGCGCCGAACGGGCCTATACTACTCGGAATGACTTCAAATTTTGCAGACAAGTCATAAATGACTATACGGAACTATTCCAGGTCCTGGAATTTCGTTCGGACCTCGATAGCATAAAATCACGTCCCAACCCAAATTTCAAACATAAGGAAATCCTGATTTCCATTTCGGGCACCGAAATGCTCCCGGGTCATCAAAAACCTGAGCCGATCATACGCCCAAGTCCGAAATCATCATAAGGAGCTACTGGAGCTGTCAGAACTCGATTCCGAGGTCATTTTCTCAAAATGTTGGCCGAAGTCAAACTTGGCCAAATAGGCCAACCTTAAGGAACCAAGTGTTCCTAAACCACTCAAATCATTCCCAAATCCCAAACAACCCGCTCCCGCAAGTCATAAAGCACGAATATCCGCTAAGGAAGGTTTCATATAAGGGAAAGGGATCCTAATACGCAAAACGACCGGCCGGGTCGTTACATTCTCCCCCTCTTAAACAAACGTTCGTCCTCGAACGGGTCTAGAATCGCACCTGGAGTGCTGAATAGCTGTGGATATCTGCTCTGCATGTCCTTCTCGGACTCCCAAGTCGCCTCCTTAACTGGTTGGCCCCTCCACTGGACTTTAACCGCAGAAACTTCCTTGGACCTCAACTGGCGGTCATGCCTATCAATAATAGCAATTGGCTCCTCCTCGTAGCCCAACTTCTCATCCAACTGAATGGTGTTGTAATCAACCACGTGCGAGAAGTCTGCGTGATACCTCCGAAGCATGGATACGTGAAATACTGGATGAACTACTGACAAGGCTGGAGGTAAATCAAGCTCATAAGCAACCTCTCCGACCCTCTTCAACACCTCGAAAGGACCTATAAACCTGGGGCTCAACTTGCCCTTCTTCCCAAATCTCATGATGCCCTTCATCGGCGAAACCTTCAACATAACCTTATCCCCCTCCATGAATGCCACATCACGTGCCTGCTTATCTGAGTAGCTCTTCTGCCTAGACTGTGTTGTGCGGAGTCTCTCCTGAATAATCTTCACCTTCTCTAAAGCATCTCTCACCAGATCTGTGTCGTATAACTTGGCCTCACCAGGCTCAAACCACCTAATCGGAGAACGACATCGTCGACCATATAAAGCCTCGAATGGAGCCATCTCTATGTTGGACTGATAACTATTATTATATGCAAACTCCGCCAAAGGCAAGAACTGGTCCCACTTACCCCCGAAATCAATCACACAAGCCTTGAGCATATCCTCTAAAATTTGAATTGTACGCTGTGACTGGCCATCAGTCTGAGGGTGAAATGCTGAACTGAGGTCTATCTGAGTACCCATCTCGCTGTGCAAAGCTCTCCAGAAGTGCGAAGTGAACTGAGGACCTCGATCTGAAATGATAGACACCGATACACCATGCAACCGGACTATCTCTCGAAGGTAAATCTGAGCCAGCCTCTCTGTAGTATAAGTAGTAGCCACGGGAATGAAATGTGCTGATTTGGTCAATCTATCCACAATGACCCAAACCGTGTCGACCTTCCGCAAAGTCCGAGGCAACCCAACCACGAAGTCCATGGTGATGCGCTCCCATTTCCACTAAGGAATGGGCATCTGCTAGAACAAGCCCCCTGGCCTCTGATGCTCGTACTTAACCTTCTGACAATTCAGACACCTGGCCACATACTGAACAATATCCTTCTTCATCCTCCTCCACCAGAAATGCTGCTTCAAATCACGATACATCTTCGTCGCTCCTGGATGAACTGAATACCGAGAACTTTGCGCCTCTGCTAGAATCTTCTCCCTCAGGCCATCAACATCAGGAACACACAATCGGCCCTGGAGTCTCAGAACACCATCCTCGCCTAAGGTAACCTCATTGGCCCAGCCCTAGACCACCGTATCCCGAAGCTCTGCCAGACGTGGATCATCAAACTGTCGAGCCTTAATCTCTCCCAATAATGAAGACTGAGCAACCACATGAGCCAGAACTCGAAGAGGCTCTAAAAGGTCCAATATCACCAGGCGACTGGCCAAGGACTGAATGTCCAAGGCTAAAGGTCTCTCCTCCGCTGCAATGTAGGCCAAACTACCCATACTCGTTGCTCGCCTGCTCAAAGCATCTACTACTACATTCGCCTTGCTTGGGTGATACAGAATAGTAAGATCATAGTCCTTTAACAACTCAAGCCATCTCCGCTGCCTCAAATTAAGGTCTCTCTATTTAAGCAAGTACTGCAGGATGCGGTGGTCAGTATAAACCTCACAAGATACACCATACAAATAATGCCGCCATATCTTCAAAGCATGAACTACCGCCGCCAACTCTAAGTCGTGCACATGGTAATTCTTTTCATGAACCTTCAGCTGGCGCGAAAAATAAGCAATAACCCTGCCATCCTGCATCAATACACATCCCAACCCGACGCGTGAGGCGTCACAATATACAGCATACACCCTTGACTCAGAAGGCAATGAAAGAACTGGTGCTGACGTCAATGATGACTTGAGCTTCTGAAAGCTTGCCTCACAATCATCGGACCATCGAAACGGGGCATTCTTCTGAGTCAATCTAGTCAATGGAGCGGTAATAGAATAGAATCTCTCCACGAATCGACGGTAATAACCTGCTAAACCCAAAAAAACTCATGATCTCCGAAGCTGAAGTGGGACGTGGCCAACTCTGAACTGCCTCAATCTTCTGCGGATCAACCTTGATACCCTCTTCGGACACCACGTGCCCCAAAAATGCCACAGACTTCAACCAGAACTCGCACTTGGAGAACTTAGCATATAGCCTCTGTTCTCGAAAGGTCTGAAGCACAACTCTCAAATGTTGCTCGTGCTCAACCAAGCTCCGTGAGTAGATCAATATATCATCAATGAAAACAATAACGAAGGAGTCAATATACGGCTTGAATACCCTATTCATTAAGTCCATAAATGCTGCTGGGGCATTAGTCAAGCCAAAGGACATCACTAGAAACTCATAATGGCCATATCTGGTGCGAAAAGCAGTCTTCGGAACATCAGAAGCCCGAATCTTCAGCTGGTGATAACCCGATCTCAAATCTATCTTAGAAAACACCGAGCCCCCTGCAACTGGTCAAACAAATCATCAATGCGCGGGAGGGGATACTTGTTCTTGATGGTCACTTTATTCAGCTGGCAGTAATCAACGCACATCCGCATGGACCCATCCTTCTTCTTTACAAATAAGACTGGAGCACCCCACGGCGACACACTCGGCCTGATAAATCCCTTGGCCAACAACTCCTCAAGTTGCTCCTTTAACTCCTTTAGCTCCTTAGGTGCCATACGATACGGGGGAATAGAAATAGGCTGAGTATCTGGAGCCAAATCAATGCAGAAATCTATATCTTGATCTGGAGGCATGCCTGGAAGGTCTGAAGGAAACACATCCGGAAAATCTCGAACGACAGGTACTTAATCGATGGTAGGAGACTCGGCGGTGGTGTCCCGCACATAAGCAAAGTAGGCTAAATACCCCTTCTCGACCATATGCCGAGCTTTCATGAAGGAAATGACCCGGCTGAAGCCACTAACTGAAGAACCCCTCCACTCTAACCTCGGCGACTCCGGCATGGCTAATGTAACTGTCTTGGCATGGCAATCCAATACATCATGATAAGGAGATATCCAATCCATTCCCAAAATAACCTCGAAATCAACCATATCAAGAAATAACAGGTCGGCTCTGGTCTCAAGCCCACCGAAAGCAATCACACAAGATCGTTAGACCTGGTATACCACTACGGAGCCGCCCACAGGAGTGGACACATACAAGGGAGAACCCAAAGACTCACGAGGAACATCCAGGAAATGAGCAAATAATGCTGAAACATATGAATAGGTGGATCCTGGATCGAATAGCACTGAAGCCTCTCTACCACAGACTGAGATGATACCTGTAATCATGGCGTCTGAGGCCACTGCGTCTGATCTGGACGAAATAGCATAGAATCTGGCTGAAGCACCCGATGACTGAGCTCCCCCAGAACGAGTTGGAGCTGACTGACCCCCTCCTGACTGGCCTCCCCCTCTAGGACGGCCCCTGCCAACCTGACCCCCACCCTTAGGTGGTCGTGCTGCAGGTGCTGAAATCATAGGCTGGTGACTCTGCTGCACGGCCTTGCCCCGATACCTAGGACACTGCCTGATCATGTGGCCCAGCTCCTCACACTCGAAACAACCTTTAGGCGTCGTAGCCTGCTGTCCTGAAGAAGAAGAAGAAGAAGAAGAAGAAGAAGAACCCTGAATAGCCGGAGGGCGGTAAGAATCATCTGGCATGGCACTGAAATAGGAACCGGAGGATCTCTGACGGCTGGAGTAACCGCTGGGTGCACTATGGATAGATGGAGGATGATAAGAGCGCTCTGGCATGGCACTAAATTGAGGCCTGGCTGGAACAACCCTTGGAGGTAGTGGAGGTGTTGAATAGGAAGGCCTGCTGAACTGACTACCTCCGAACTGACCCCTGCCCCTGGATGGAGCACCCTTGAAGTCACCTGCAAACCTGGCCCTCTTGTCCTGCTGACCCTGCTCCCTACTCCTCGCACGGTAACCCTCAATCCGTCGAGCTATCTCGTCTACAAGATGGTAGGGGGTACCCATCTCAACCTCTCTGGCCATGGAGGTCCTGATGCCTGGATGTAAGCCTGCCACGAACCGTCGGACTCACTCTGCATCAGTGGGAAATATCATGAGAGCATGGCGAGATAGCTCTGAAAACCTCGCCTCATAATCCGTCACAGACATCTGCCCCTGCTCCAACCTCTCAAACAAGCCCCGAAGCTCCTCTCTCTCAGGCGGCGGAATGTACCTATCCAAGAATAGCTGAGTGAATTGACCCCAAGCGACAGGAGGAGAATCCGCCAGCCTACTAAGAACATATGACTGCCACCAACGGCGAGCTCTACCCTCAAGCTGAAATGTGGTGAAGTCTACCCCATGTGACTCTAATATCCTCATATTGTGCAGTCTGTCCCTGCACCGGTCAATAAAATCCTGCGCATCCTCACCCCGCTCACCCCCAAAGGTTGGTGGGCGAAGTAGGGTCCATCTATCAAGCATCTTCTGTTGGTCCCCCTCTGCAACTGGCATGGGCTCAGGTACTGCCACCCCAGCCTGAACCCCAATCACGGGTGGTGTATCTGGAGTATGATGTGCTGCCTCTGCCGGTCCCGTAGCCTAGCAGTAGGGGTCCGTACTCCCCCTCCTTCCTGAGAAGTAGCAAGATCTGATGGAAGTATACCCGCTTGCGACATGGTATCCATAAATCTCAACATACTTCCCATGACCTCCTGGAAGCCCGACGCCGTCATAAAATCAGCTGGTGCTGGAGCTACTGGAGGCAGCTCATCCTGCTCCTCAATATACGGGTCCTCAATTGGTGCAACCGGTACAACTCTGGGACGCCCTCGCCCCCTACCATGAACAGGAGCCCTACCCCTGCCCCTACCACGGCCTCGAGCGGTGGAGGTAGCAGCCTCCCCTGGATCAGAAACATGTGAAGCACGCGTCCTCACCATCTGTGAGAGAGTAGAAGATCAAATTTGAGTACATCATCGGCTGCATGATAGGATATGAATCAAAAGGAGTTTCCTAACACCCTATTGCCTCCTGAAGATAAGTACAGACGTCTCCGTACCGATCCGCAAGACTCTACTGGGTCTGCCCGTGACTCGTGAGACTACGTGAACCTAAGGCTCTGATACCACATTGTCACGGCCCAAATCTCGATTCAGGTCGCGATGGCACCCAACAGCGAGGTTAGGTCAGCCAACATAGAAACACTAAGTGTTACCATTCCCAGTTACGCAAATTTCATCTCTTAACCAATTTTAAACATATATAAACATAATACTGGCGGGTTATGTGAAATAAAACAACAAGTGCGGAAAATCAACCAATAGGCATGTCGCATAACATATGTACAGCCAACAACCCAAAATATACACTATGTGTGTGCCAGGAACTAGTGTCACGAGTGTCACGGGCAGCTACTCAATATACAATGACTAAAATATATACAAAGTCTCAGTCTGAATGAAATAGACAGAGAATATGACAAAAGAAAACTCCAGGGTGCTGCCAGGAAGTCGCCAAGAGGAGCAGCTCACCGTGAAGTATATTCAGTCAGTCAATACCTATCCCCGACCTGATAATCTGAAATACCAGCCTCCAGACCTGTACAGTCGAGTACAGAAGAAAAGAAAGTGCAGCATGAGTACATATATAAATATGTACCCAGTGAGTATCCCGTCTAATCTCGAAGAAGTAGTGACGAGAGGTCGACTCGATACTCACTAAGGTCCAACAGTAATAATGTAAAGCAGGATGTAAGGAAAACAGTAGACATGTAAACAATGCACCACAATTGTAAAGAGAATACAGAGTTTCCAAATAAATATCGAAAGCAGTATCAACTTCCCTATCTCTTTTCCCATCCACCTGTCACGTCATAAATCAGGAATTCAGCACCAAACAGTCATGCGCACATAAGTGTAAAGCAACCGGCTAGAGTCAGGAGGAAGAATAGCTATGCACTTCCGGGGATCGACCGGCCCGTACCATGAGTGCATGTTTATAATGTAATCATATCAAGAAGAGTTATGCACTGCCGGGGATCGACCGGCTCGTACCATGAGTGCATGCTTACCAAGAGTCCAACTGCGCACTGCCGGGGATCGATCGGCCCGTACCGCAAGTGCGTCTATCAATGTAATCACACCGTATCATAATGTAACTTCTTCCATGCACTGCCGGGGATCGACCGACTCGTACCATAAGTTCATTCTCAAATAAATCCCTGTGTACTGCCGGGGATCGACCGTCCCGTACCGTAAGTGCACTACAAATCCGTCGTGGCTCACGGCCCGCTCCTGTAAGAGTGAAGGAAACCATATGCCGCTCGCGGAATGTAAATTACAAGGCGGCTATCATGCACACACAAATGTAAAGTTCAATTCATCACAATCCTTCCCAATTATTAAGTAAATTAAAGCTCAGGGAGACAGTAGTATATCAAGCATGAATTTAAGCATATACTTCAATTTAAGGCAGAATACATGGCATGATGTGGTCCTACACTACCCGGACATAACAATAGTAGTCTCTACGTACGGACTCTCGACAAGGTACGCACGTAGCCCCCAAATACAAACATACAACACATATCACACCTATGGGGACAATTTCCCTCTTACAAGGTTAGAAAAGAGACTCACCTCATGACGATATCACCCCTTGGATCAAGGATGCACCCGAATCTCTGAAATCGACTCTCGACGGCTCACAACTAGCCAAACATGGTATAATTGAATCAATTTCATTCCAAAGAAGGAGAATTAACAAGAAATTCCAAAATTTAGCATTCTTGAAGGTTTTCGGAAATTCGATCTCGGGCCCACACGTTCGGATTTCAAAAATTCTTGAAGGAACCCATTACCCGAAGTCTAAGGATCATAATTATGCAAGTTCTTTCTAGAATTCATGGCAACAATGAGTAATTCATAATTTTCCCAAAATCCCTAAATATCTATCAATTTCTATGAATTTTTAGGATAATTAGAAGAGAATTTCATAAGGAATTGATATTAGAATCATGAAAACTAAGGAATTAACTTACCTTGATGATAATGGTGGAAAACCCTCTTGAAATGCTCTCTAAAACCTTGAGGAAGAAGATGGGAATGAAGAATTTTGGCTAAGTCCCGCTTTTAAAAGAGACTGCCCAGTTGCAGCTTCTATGCGATCGCGACCTGAGGCCTGCGATCGCGAAGGCCAACTGGCTAGACCTCTGTGATCGCGGAAGAGGTCCTGCGATCGCGAAGAACAATGTTACTCGGCCCAGCTATGACTCAGTGCGATCTCCAGAAAGGACTGCGATCGTGAAGCTTTGGAACCCTGACCTATGCGATCGCAAGGGGAAGGATGCGATCGCAGAGAACAACCAGCAGCCCAGCAAAATCCTTCTTCGCGATCGCAACCCTCCTCCTGCGATCGCAGAGAAGGAAACCAGATAGAAAAATTCTGGTTTTTCTAACTTTGCTCTCGGGGGTCTAAAACACACCCGAGCCCTTCGGGACCCCTGGGTCATCGAAAACCCGAGCCGAATATACGCCTAAGTCCGAAATCATCATACGGAGCTACTGGAGCTGTCAGAACTCGATTCGGAGGTCGTTTGCTCAAAATGTTGACCAAAGTCAAACATGGCCAAATAGGCCAACCTTAAGGAACCAAGTGTTCCTACACCACTCAAATCATTCCCAAATCCCGAACCACCCGCTCCCGCAAGTCATAAAGCACGAATAGACGCTAAGGAAGGTTTCATCTAATGGAACGGGATCTTAATACGCAAAACGACCGGCTGGGTCGTTACAAAAACACTATGCACATAGAAAAGTAAAAACAAAAAACTAACAATTCACAGAGGTTGAAGTCGGGAAAGGAGACATACCAGAATAAGAAGAAGGGTAAACAATCAAGGGGATGAATCCACAAATGTAGTCTTTGCTAACTCGTTCAATTTCAAATTAGTCGTTTCCTTTCTTCTTTTTGTTTTTATTTTGATTTTGTTTAAGTGTAAAGTGTGTGTTAGTGAGCGTAGGAGTATTGATGATGGGTTTTACGAAGGGGGTAGGGGTACTTACCTAGAGACTATGCGGTGTATAAGTGAACGCATAACATGGTATGCGACTGCATACTATTTATGCGGTGGTTTGTTACTCTGGTTGTTCATCGTTTACAATGCAATGCGCTATGCGATCGCATAAATAAAATGCGGTCCGCATAGTGAACATCCTCACCGCATTCCAGCCTCCCATATTTTCCAAACAATCTGTCCAAGTCTGCGACCACTATGCGAGCCAAACAGTGAAAATGTGATCGCATATGCGTCGCAGACTTCCCCAGATTTCCTTTCTTCCCTTTCACTCGCAATTTTTACCTGTTTTGTGATCTTTTGAGCCACCTGCACTCTAACACACACTTTAAATTTCTCAATTAAATCTATTTACCAAAAAATAAAATATAAAGGTAAAAAGGTGTTACCACACATGGGTTGCCTCCCATGAAGCGCTTGATTTAACGTCGCAGCACGACGAAGTTGGCCTTTCTTTGGAGTCATTCATCGGTCGGGCATGGAACATCTTTAAGAGCCTATTGCTCCACCACATGTTTTTCTCCATCTGCGCCCAAGTAGTGCTTGATGCGCTGGCCATTTACTTTGAAGGTGCAGAGCCCATCCTCAGATGCTAATTCCACAGCTCCAAAAGGGGATACATCTACGACTTTGAACGGACCGGACCACTCTGATTTGAGCTTGCCCGGAAAAAAATTGAGCCTTGAGTTGAAGAGCAAAACCAAGTCACCCGACTTGAACTCCCTTTTCAAGATATTTTTGTCATGTACAACATTCATTCTTTCCTTGTACACAGCTGCACTTTCATATACGTGGAAACGGAATTCCTCCATTTCATTGAGTTGTGTTAACCTCAAGTTTGCAGCTTCAGTCTAGTCCAAGTTCAACCTCTTTAGAGCCCACATGTCTTTGTGCTCCAGTTCCACAGGTAGATGACAAGCCTTACCAAGGACTAACCGGTAAGGAGAAGTGCCAATGGGAGTCTTGTACGCCGTGCGGTATGCCCACAATGCGTCATCTAGCTTCCTTGACCAGTCGGTCCTGTTTGCATTAACCGTCTTGGCTAGAATATTCTTGATCTCTTGATTGGAGTCTTCAACTTGGCCACTTGATTGGGGATGATAATGTGTGGCCACCTTATGCTTGACACCGTATTTCTCTAGTAGCCCCGTGAAAGCCTTGTTGCAAAAATGAGACCCACCATCACTAAGAATGGCTCTAGGAGTGCCAAACCGTGTGAATATGTTTTTCTTTAAGAACGCGGTCACACTCCTGGCCTCATTGTTTGGTAGGGAAATTGCTTCAACCCATTTGGACACATAGTCCACAGCCACCAAAATATACTTCATACCACATGAACTCACAAAGGGGCCCATAAAGTCATTCCCCACACATCAAAGATCTCGATTTCCATCACAAAGTGCATTGGAATTTCATGCCTCTTGGAGATTGATCCTTGTATATGACATTGGTTGCAAGCCTTGACCATTTGATTGGCATCATGATAAATCAACGGCCAATAATAACCACATTCAAGAACTTTTGTCGTCGTTCGATTGCCCCCATGGTGACCCCCGACCGGTGAGTCGTGGAACGCCTTTAGAATTGGCATAATATCTTCTTCTGGAACACACCGTATGATGATGTTATCAGAAAAAATACGGAATAAGAATGGTTCTTCCCAATAGTATTGCCGACAATCTCTCAAGAACCTCTTCTTTTGGTAAGCTTCCAATCCATCTGGAATGAGGTCGCTAACCAAGTAGTTGGCAATGTCGGCGTACCAAGGGGTAGATGAAGAAGAGAATGCTAAGATGTGCTCATCAGGGAATGCATCATTGATATCAAGATCTTCCTTAGGTCGTCCATCCTCTTCAATCCTAGATAGTTGATCCGCTACTTGATTTTCGGTTCCCTTGCGATCCTTGACTTCAAAGTCAAATTCTTGCAACAAAAGAACCCACCGGATTAGTATTGGTTTGGAATCTTTCTACTCCATGAGATAGCGAAGAGCGGTATGATCGGTGTAGAACACCACCTTAGACCCCAACAAATAAGCTCAGAATTTTTCAAAGGCATACACAATAGCAAGAAGCTCTTACTCCGTCACTGTATAGTTCACTTGCGCACCATTGAGTGTCTTGCTTGCATAATAAATAGGATGGAGGATCTTGTTATTTCGTTGACCCAAAACTTCTCCAATTGCTACACCACTAGCGTCACACATGAGCTCGAATGGAAGAGACCAATCCGGTGTGACAATAATGGGTGTCGTGGTGAGCTTATCTTTTAGATCCTCAAATGCCTTGAGGCACTTTTCATCAAACACAAACTTGGCGTCTTTTTCAATGAGATTTCACATAGGGTTTGCAATTTTGGATAATTCCTTGATAAAGCGCCGATAGAATCCGGCATGCCCTAGAAAGCTTCGAATACCTTTTATCGATGTTGGTGGAGGAAGTTTGGAGATGATTCAAATCTTTGCCCGATCAACCTCAATGCCATGTTTTGAAATTTTATGCCCCAAGACAATGCCTTCGTCTACCATGAAGTGGAATTTCTCCTAGTTAAGAAAAAGGTTGGTCTCCTCACATCTCTTGAGCACTTGTCTAAGATTGTCAAGACAATGCTAAAAAGAGTCACCTACCACCGAAAATTCGTCCATGAAAACCTCTAGGAAATCCTCCACCATGTCGGAGAATATTGACATCATGCATCGTTGAAAGGTATCTGGAGCGTTGCACAAACCAAACGGCATCCGGCTAAAGGCAAAGGTTCCATATGGGCAAGTGAATGTTTTCTTCTCTTGGTCCTCCAATGCTATATTGATTTGGTTGTAACCGGAATACCCATCAAGGAAGCAATAGAAAGATCGTCCCGCTAGCCGATCAAGCATTTGATCAATAAAAGGCATAGGGAAATGATCTTTTCAAGTAGCATTATTGAGATTCCGGTAGTCCATGCATACTCTCCACCCGGTGACCGTCCGTGTTGGGATAAGCTCATTCTTTTCATTGTGAATTACGGTCATTCCTCCCTTCTTTGCTACACATTGCACCGGAATCACCCATGGACTATCCGCAAGGGGTAGACAATCCCAGCATCCAACCATTTGATTATCTCTTTCTTGACCATTACTTGCATCGAAGGATTTAATCTCCTTTGGTGTTCAACACTCGGCTTGCTTCCTTCTTCAAATTGGATTTTATGCTCACATATTCCAGCGGGAATTCATTGGATGTCCGCTATTGTCCATCCAATTGCTTGTCGGTGTTCCCTCAAGACATTCAACAAATTCATCTACATGCACATCATTCAACAAAGAGGAAACAATTACGGGTAAAGTATCATTAGAGCCAAGAAATTTATACCTCAAGTGTGATGGAGGTGGTTTGAGCTCAAGTTGTGGTGGCTCAATGATGGAAGGCTTTGCGGGAGGAGTGGATCGATTCTCTAAGTCAAGAGGGAGCTTCTTCGGTGCATACGTGTAGGACCCACGTCCTTCCAATGCATTCACTACTTCAACATACCCCTCAATGTCTTCACCATCAAAATTCACTAAGATTGCCGCCAAAGCCTCACCGAGGCATTCTTCCTCCATATCCATGTCAATAGCATCATCAAACTCATCGATGACCGAGATCCCTTCATATGCATTTGGAAAATTCAAACCTTTCCAAGCTTGGAAGGTGACTTCCTCATCATTCACTCGGAACTTGATTTCATTTCGTTCCGAGTCCATCAAAGCTCTTCCCGTAGCAAGGAATGGTCTTCCCAAAATGATAGGAATTTCCTTGTCTACCGCACAATCAAGGATAACAAAATTGGACGGGAGGAGGAACTTCCCTACCTGTACCAAGACATCATCCACAATACCCACGGGTCTCTTGATTGATCGGTCGGCCATTTGCAATCTCATGCTCGTCGGACTTGGCAAACCCAATCCCGCTTTCTTGTTACATTAACGGAATAAAATTTGATACGCTCAAATTACACCTTAAAATAGTGTAAAGCGGTCGATGTCAAATATAATAACCCAACATGGTTGGGGTCGAATCCCACAGGGAATAGGCGTGAAAATATTACTTTGGTAGTGTGAATCTCAACTTAAATCGTATTTCTATTCCGTTAATGTAACAAGGATATGGGAATTGATTGTGTGATAATTGTGTGAAATAGTAAGAAATATGATTAATTAAAGTTGTAATTAATTTGATTAACTAAACCAAGATTGTGTCCCCTTTTATGAAGTGTAATGCTATCGGTGTTAATATGATATATTTCTAATTGAAGGTCCTTTGAATATGCAAATGATTCCTAAATGACTATCCAGTATTTTCCAATAGTTGGGTAGTATTTCCTCTCTATGATTTTTCAAATATAAAAGAGTTGCAATGAAGATTAATCAATTAATGCCAAATAAAACCCACTTATTCCTAAGCCATTCTATTAAACAAGGTTTAAAGCCTTGAGTCTTTGATATTTACTTCTACCAATCCTATCTCACTTTTCCAAGTAAAGAAAGAATTTAATGGCACTTGTTAATGTTTGCAACCACCAACAATGAATGAAGAATGAGAATAAATATATATCAACCAACCATTATATATATATTCAATGTTAAACACTCATTAACATAACACTCATTAACATAACACCCATTTAGGGTCCACAACCTTAGTATTTAAAGCTAGTTATTCATACTTAAAGACAAAAAGATGAGAGTAATAAATGTCATCAAGCTTACAAAATACAAGAATATTCACTTTTAAAGCTTCCAAAAGAGAGTAATATTCAAAGGTTGTATTGTACCTCAAAACCAGACAAGAGTGACCCACAAGACCCCAATAAAGCTATTTATAGTGGGCTAAAACTCAGGGTCAAAATCGAACAAAAATACCCTTCCAGGTCAACTATGCGACCGCATTTCGTCGCATAACAGACATGCGGTTCGCTTCTTGACGAAGCCATCGCAGAATTGAAACCCTAGTTCCCAGGTAGCCATTGCATTCAAGTTATGCGGTCCGCATTATTGATATGCGACCGCATAATGTCGTCGCATTTCTGATCTCAGCATTTGGCTCAGGAGGTTTGCGGTCCATTATGCGGCTCGCAAAGCTGTTATGTGATCGCATAATGGACCGCATTTGCACTTGAAATTTACCAAATAAACTGTTGGACTCTGCGATTCACATGACGATTATGTGGTCCGCATGTTGGATATGCGTTCTGCGGATTCACTTCTGCGATCACATTTTACACTTTTCTTGTCCTTTTTCGGCTTTTTGATTTCATTTACATGTTCTTGAGTCCTCCAACCTCATACATTGCAAAACATTAAAATTACATAAGTATAAAAGATAATTGCTTTTAAAACAAGCCAAAATCTAAGCAATTTGGTATTAAATATGCCAAAATTCTCCGGGACATCAACAATCATGGAAATATATCAAGCAGGTACATGCGCATAGTGTGCCGAGGACGTATGGCCCGATCCAACAAAATAATAAATGTGCACTGCCGAAGGGTCGAACGGCACGAACCATAGATGTATCTATTAACCGTCCGAGGCGAACGACCCGCTCCCTTGAGAGTAGTGGAAGAAATCACCCCACTCGCCGAATATAATTGCGAAGCGGTTTCACATAAGCATAATACATTTCATTAATCCATTTCGTTTCAATCTAAAGATTTAATAACCTTTAAGTTCATAATTTATCAATGTAAACTTCCGTTCAAAGAGATTAACACATGTAATTCAATTAACGTTCACAAGGCATGGTGTAAACCTACCTACCTGGACATAACAAGAATAGTCACTACGCACAAACTCTTGTCACTTGGTACGTACGTAGTCCCCCCCCCCCCCC
>ML254178.1:45880-68358 GCA_005239495.1 Nicotiana undulata
AAAAAAAAAAAAGTCCCCCCCCCCCAACCCCTTTGCCTTTGGTCGTTGCTGATCCCCCCCCCCCCCCCCAAGTTATTTACATAATCAATTATTTCACCTCGGGGAAAGTTCCCTCTTACGAGGTTAGGGAGGAGACTTACTGATCGTCGCTCACCTACACTACTATAAAGTAGCAAGATGAGGGTCGGAGCAACTTTTACCCGAAGGATCGGGATCGATTCCACATAGAGTTATGAATATTGGAGTTGAGTTTCTAGGTAATCTAGTAGTGTTTCGTGCTCTTAATTGCACTTCTCATACTTTTTGATTTGACAATTATACTAGGTTTATACCACTAGTAATTTGCTAATTAACTAACTAATGTCTTTTTGATTGTTTTCTTAATGGATAAAAGGCACTAGGGTTATAACTTTCACCTAGGCGAATATTTAACGGATTCCAATATCTAAGGCAAATATGTCATAAAGGGGAGTATGATATGGTCAATGCTCAAAGTTACCCACTCTATACCTCTCGGTAGTTTGAGTGGCTTTGCCCTAATTGCCTCCCTCGAGGTCAATTGGGTGTCGAATTTATGCAAGCAATGTAGGCTCAAGTAGGGTTTTACTATCTCTAGGTTTAACCCGTTAATTGGGACTATCAAATCTCTTGATTTCGTCCCAATTCCTTGTTGGGCTAATTTTCTAGACTCAAGTTCTCTTTCTCAAGAAGAACCCAAGTCAAATAAACACCAATTAGAGTTTGCAACCACTAATTTTAACATAAAAACCACAAATCAACCCAAATACCAATCACCCATAAACATCTAAGCCTTAATTTAAAGGACCCGTTAAATACTCACACTAAGGTTGAGCCACAACCCTAGCTAATGAGTTTAGCTACTCATAATAACTGAAGAAATCAGAGAAATGGATGAAGCAAAACTCATATAATTGAATTATAAACTAAAATTGAAAGATTCAATGTTGAAACCCTTCTAAAATTACTCAAAAAACTGAAGAAAAGTCGTTCACGAGCTCCTGATAATATCAGAGTACAAAAGCTCACCTAAAAATAAGAAAAGAAACTATTTATACTAGGCCGAATTTTCTGGACCCCTGCGGGATCACCGCGTACCGCACAAAATGGACCGCGGCCGCGGTGAGGCTTTTGGATTGAAAAACTGGGCTTGTGAACTTGGCCACCGCGGTTTGCATAAAATGCACCGCGACCGCGGTGGCTTCAGTGTGTACAGTGCAAAATGGACTGCGGTCCGCGATGGTCTTCTGGACTTCAAAGTGGAAGCTCTCTGAATCTCCTCAGTGAGGACCGCATAAAATGGACCGCGATCAGTGTTGGATTTGGCCTTCAAAAGCACTCTCTGAATCTCTTCACCGCGGTCCGCGTTGGTTTGGCCTTCAAAAATCACTTCTCTGAATCTCTTCAGTGCGGACCGCATAAAGTGGACCGCGGTCCGCACTGGTCAGTTGAACTTTGCTTGTGCTTTTTCTTGGTACTCTTGCATGTTTCACTCCTTTTTTAGCAGGTTTTTGACTATTTGTCACCTTTTTTTATCAAACCCTGCAATCAAGTACAACAAGTAAGCCTGTGGGACTATTTTACTTAAAGTTTCATCCAAAACTTAAGCAAGAAAGAGTGTAAATTAAGGTTAAATCCCTAGTTATCAACTCCCCCAAACTTAAGCTTTATTTTGTCCTCAAGCAAACAAAATAATCCCCACCCTTTTTTGAGTAAGTCCAAGAAAATTCAGTTGTCCTAAGGTAACCGCTTCTAGCATCAATTGGGACTAACAATTTCCCTCAATGCAAATGAATCATTAACAACATTTGACCTTTTAACACCATGGATTTAAGTGCGACACAAGAGCATCAAGAGTTGACTCGACTCATCAATGAAACTCTTACTACTACTTTGGTCATTGTGGAACCCAAACTCATACTCCTCAACTCTCCCTAAGAAAACCTCACTTTAAGATTGTAACACTCATAACGAGGATAATGGAAGTTCACTCATCTCTCTCAAGGAAAAGACTCAAGTCCGGCTCAAAGTACCATAGGCTTGCCCCTTATGTGAGTCGCCACTAATGTAAGCTTCATTCAACTCAAGATCATATAGGACTTTTGTGGATATATGATGAAGGCTTTTGGTTCAGGGTAGGAAATATTTGGTCTAGGTAGGTACCATCTTCCCTTAAGCACTTCATTTGTTTCACTTTTTGTGCACATTCTCTCGACTTCTTGAGTCATTAAACTCTTTCTGAGGGGTTAGAGAAACATACTGTCACTCCTTCTTGTTCATTTCAATCATTTTTCTCCTTCCTAAGCATTCCACGCCTTTAATATCTTTTCTTTCATTGATTCCCTTTACTTCTTCTAAATTGTTCATTCTTTTTGACTTTTTGAATTTCTTTTCTTTCTTTTTCATTGCCTTTCCTTTTTTTTCCTTTTGTACCTTATTTTTCACTTTGTTTTATTCCTCGTTTCTCCCCCAAACTTACACTTTTGCCTTGTGCTAAGGAAAGAAGGGGTGCCAAGAGAGGGTCAGAATGGATTAAGGCTTGTATCATGGTTTTTGAAAGAAAAAGGTCTAAGGCTCAAAAGGGTTGACTAGGGAAATTGTCATTGGTCGGCTATGGAAATTTCAAGTTATCATTCGGATCAAGGAGAGCCTATAATCACTTCTCAAGTCAAACTATACTTAAGATTCGCCTTGACAGACATTCAGGGCAAGTTCTAGACTAATGGCACGGGACTTGGACTTGCAATTCAAATTCTCACCACTCAAGCTATTGGATTGCTAAAGAAATAGAGTTGGGGGCCCACAACGACCTTAGCTATGATTTGAGCAACACAATGGTCCCGAAAAACCACTTGATGATTATCGGTCAACACAAGAGTCTCAAGGTCACAACTTTCACCATCCTAAATACAACGATTTGTTTTTTACCATAGGATCAAAGGCAAATGTGTTAGGCCCAAGTGAAGCTTTGCTTGAGGTACCATTCCTTACCAACTACTATTTACACAAAAATCAACAAGAAAAACACATTCAAACCCTTAAGAAGGTTGTCACACCATCCATCCTCGGGAAGAGCCACCCGATTCACACAAATTTCACCTTTGGAAAGAACCGTGTCATTAAGAAAACCAAAGGCTTATTGCACGCGAAAATTCAAAACAAGAAGCTACGATAATAAAATAAGAAGCTATAAAAAGGGAAAAAATGCAGAAAGTAAAATGCGTAAAGTAGAATGAATATATACAAGAGGGGAATTAATCGAATATACATAAGGGGGAAGGATATATACATCAGAAAGTAACTTTATATACAGACCAAATGTACGAAATACGAAAAGTACTAGAATTGTAAAGTTATGTACATACCATAAGCAAAAAAGAAGAAAGAATAATAGAAATAGTATCAAATATGTACAGTCATCCAAATCCAAAATAGGACTACCCCCTCAAATGAGAGCTAGCATTGTCCTCAATGCTAACTAACCCAAAATAGCACAAATAAAAGGAGAAAGAGTAAAGAGAAACTCCCTATAGGCCCTCCGTCTGCATAGGATCCTGAGTATCGGTCCCTGGGTCTGGGAACTGTATGGGAGCCTGTGACTGGTCCTCAGAACCCTGTGTCTCCATCAGGACTTGGATCTCCTCTGTAACCTAGGCTTGTACTGGCAGCTGTGGCTGACTCGAGGTACCTCCTTGCGGGTCCGCCAACTCTATAACAATACCCTCAGTACTGGGAACCACTCTCTTCATTTTTGGTGGCCTCTCTATCTCTGGCTCTGACTCAGGCTGGGCAGCAGGATCATGCAGCAGCAGGTCTAATGGCAAGTGATCTTCCTTCAGCTTATCTACCTCTTTCCTTAACTGCTTCACTGACTCCCTAGAGGCACGTGTCTTCCTCAACTTCTTAGTATCCTTGGCAAGCTCTTTCAGTGACTTTCCATGATTACCAACAGCGTCCAGAATCAACTTTTGGTTCTCAAGGATCTTCTTCTGGTTGCCCAAAAGCTCCTTGAGAGTGTCCTTCACGGACTTTGGGGACCTGTGGCGGAGGAGGTGCAGCTTGGGCTGCCACCGTCGTGGAAAGGACAGACAGCTTAGAAGTAGCTGCCTGCATCCAGTTGTTGATACTGGATAGGGTCTGGCTCAGACGGTGGGCAGTCAGAGGGTATGTCTGTGATGAAGGAATGCCTGGGGCTGCTGAAGTAGAGGGGCCTGGAGCAATGTATGGGGTGGCTGAGGCAGGGTGAGTAGATGCCACTACAACCACTGGCTCTTCAGACTGGCCAGTGGAAACAGTGGCTTTTCCTTTGAAATTCTTGCTTTTGGGGTTGTCATCACCCTGAAGGCTGTACCAGGAGAACCGAGCCTTTGGCTTCACCTTTACATCAAACTTCCTCCCCTATACCTTTTGGTCCTCAAAGTACATATTTAAGAAGTTGGGTAAAGGGTAGGATCTGTCGCCTTCATTCACCGCTCAGCTGATGACCCGTGACATCACATTCCCGATGTTAATCGGGTACCCTGCCATGATTGAGGCCACCAGCACATCACGACTAAGAGGGAGAGAGTTTTCGTGAAAGGTGGGGTCTAGCCTGCTACACACGAAAGTCTCCCAACCTTTAGCTTCAAAGTTTAATGGTCTCCTCAGAATCACCTTCCCTGCTTGCAACCAGTCTGGGGTGGTACCCGGGATTGCCAAATGTTCAGCTAGCCATGGACGGGCATCATCCCCCAGGTTCAACTTCTCAAAATACTTTGACTCATCCTCATCATCAAAGTCAAGGTGCCCATTTATTGCATTCCCATCAAACAGCATTGTCAGATTCCGCACCTTAGTCGCTTTGGAGTTCTCTTTAACATAGTCAACATTAGTGTAAAACTCCTTGACTAGGTGCTCATTTGCCTTCACTAACTGCCAATTGAAGTAGTCCTAGCCTTTTCTTTTTGTGAATTGTTTTAGCACATTGGGGTTGTCTAGAAGAAGATCTCGTTTGATGAACTTTCGCTCCAGGGTCAATTTCTTCTCAGGCCACCATTCCCGGAATTTATGAAAGGTCGGTTCACTCACAAAGCGATCTTGCCATGCTTCAAGATTTCTTGTTCTCTCAATTCCCCATGTTTGGGGTTCACCCCCTGTTTAGGGTTCATCCCCTGCTTCTTCTTCTTCAAAGTGCTCACCCGATAGTGAAGTTTTGGGTGAGGTGGAGTATTCATGATCACCCCCTGCAGCTGAGCCCTCAGACGACTTAGAATGTGCTGATGCTTGGGCAGGAAGGGAGTCAGAAGGTTCATTTGTCAATCTGAACCTCTCCGGAAAGTCTGGGACAAACTCTTGTACTGACTCAGAATCAGATGCTTCTCCGGATGGTGCATACTCACTTCCCGATTGGGAAGCAGCTCTATCCAAGGCTCTAATTGTTTTTCTGGTGTTTTTTATGGCTTGCCGGACTTGGGGGCTAATATGATTATCCCTTTGCCTCTCCCCCGGGAGGATTCTCCCTTTCCGCTTGGTTTTCGACCACCACCTCTTGATTGAACCATAATCTGCAAGTTGAATTCATGTAAAGTTTGTTAGTGTTCAAGTAGTGTATTTATTATTCAAGAAAAAGGTAGCAGAAAATTAGATTTGAGTTGCAGAAGTTGCAGACCGCGGACCGCACAAAAAGAATCGCGGTCCGCATTAAGGCACCGCGGACTGCACAAAAAGAACCGCGGTTCGCACTGGTTGGGGTTCAGACTACCCACGCTCAGAAGAAGTTCACCACGGACCACGCAAAAAGAACCGCGGTCCGCAATAGGGTGGGGTTCAGAATACCCACCCTCTGAAGATGATCACCGCGGACCGCATAAAAATAATCGCGGTCCGCACTAAGGCACCGCGGACCGCATAAAAATGCACTGCGATCCGCGGTCCTCATCTGGGACTTGTGTGATATTAAAGCACTGCGGACCGCATAGAGTCCCAACCTAGGGTTTCAATTTTTCTTTTTAATTCAAGTTCAAATTGCACATATTGTTGACATGCTAGGTGTTTAATCAGTGTATTTAACTAAAATGGATCTAAATTTAGCATTTTGAAACAACCCTACACATGATTGATGGACTAAAGAGGAAAAAGGGGGAAAAGAAGAAGAAAATCTACAAAGTAAACAAGAAAATACAAAAAATTAAGAAGTTAGGGAGATAAAATTAAACTTACTAAATGTAGGATGAAGATGAGATGAATTTCTTGAACTTAGCAAGGGCTATGCACAGTGAAAATTTTACTGTAGAGATAGCAATGAGCGAAAAGTGTAAAATGAGGCCCTCAGGCCCTATTTATAGAACTTGGACTGGGACCCACATTACTTACCCACCGCGTACCGCATAAAATGACCACGGTCCGCGGTCCTCAACCTTTCTGGGCATCTGGGCAAATGGCCACTGCGGTCCGCACAAAATTGTAGTGCGACCGAGGGTGGCAACTTCATAGAGCAATTTTTTTTTTGTGAGATAACTTCGCGGACCGCACAAAATGTACCGCGGTCCACATTGCAAACTTCAGAGAGTTATTTTCTTCAACTTAGCCTTGTGCCCTGCATCAGATTAATCCTACAACATCCCACAACTAGTTAGTCCAACAACAAATCCTATACTACCAAGAAAATCAAAGAAACAAAAATAAAGACACGTGGGTTGCCTCCCAAGAAAAGCCTGATTTAACGTCGCGGCACGACGCATGTTACCATGTTCAATTGAGCTTCATCAAAGCCACCACGTGGTTATCTTCAAAATTTCCCAAGGTAATTCTTGCACCGGTGCCCATTCACTTGAAAAATCTCCCCATTTTTGTTCTTGATATCGAGAGCACCAAAGGGTGTAACCAATACAACTTCAAACGGGCCACTCCACTTTGACTTGAGTTTTCCCGGAAAGAGACGGAGTCTAGAATTGAAAAGGAGCACCAAGTCTCCCACCTTGAATTCTCGTTCCTTGGCATACTTGTCATGGAGGTACTTCATTTTGTCTTTGTACAAGGAGGAGCTAGTGTATGCATGAAATCTGAACTCATCTAGCTCATTTAAGTGATCAACTCTGAGATTAGCAGTTGTGTCCCAATCCAAATTCAACTTCTTCAAAGCCCAAAGTGCCTTGTGCTCCAATTCCACCGGAAGATGACAAGCCTTTCCATACACCAACCGGTAAGGTGACATACCAATTGGGTCTTGAAGGCGGTCCGGTAAGCCCAAAGAGCATCATTAAGCTTCTGGGACCAATCAGTCCGGTTAGAATTCACTGTCTTGGCCAATATATTCTTGATTTTACGATTGGACACTTCCACCTGGCCACTTGCTTGAGGATGGTACGGAGTAGACACCTTATGATTTACCCCATAATTCGATAGCAAAGAATCAAAGGCCCTATTGCAAAAGTGAGACCCCCTGTCACTTATGATGGCACGGGGTGTCCCAAATCTTGTTAAAATATGCTTCTTCAGAAAACCAACCACACTCCGGGCTTCATTATTGGGCAAAGCCACGGCTTCAACCCATTTTGAAATGTAATCCACACCCACGAGTATGTAAGTGTTTCCACAAGAACTCACAAATGTCCCCATAAAGTCAATACCTCATACATCAAAGATATCCACCTCAAGGATAGTAGTAAGAGGCATCTCATCTCTCTTGGATATGCCACCCATTCGTTGGCATTCATCACATCGCTTGACCAAGTCACTAGAATCCTTGTACAATGTAGGCCAAAAGAAACCACAACCTAGCACTTTTGAAACGGTCCTTGCCCCTCCATGATGACCCATAAGATGAGGAGTGGCATGACTCAAGGATCGACCTTTGTTCTTTTTCTGGTACACATCGCCGGATGACACAATCAGTGCAAATCTTGAATAAGTATGGTTCAACCCAATAGAAATCCATGATATCCCTCTTAAGTTTCTTCCTTTGGTTGGAAGAGAGCTCAAAAGGAACAACACCAGTGACAAGATAGTTGGCAATGTCTGCGAACCATGGCATTTCTTGCATTGACATAGAAAGAAGTTGTTAGTCGGGGAAACTATCATCAATTTCAAGACCATCACAAGGTCGACCTTGTTCCTCCAATCGGGAGAGATGGTCGGCCACTTGGTTTTCACTTCCCTTTCTATCAATTATCTCCAAGTCGAACTCTTGAAGTAACAACACCCACCGCATGAGTCTCGCTTTGGAGTCCTTTTTGTCATAAGATACCAGAGTGTCGCATGGTCGGTGTGAACTATGACCTTGGCACCCATAAGATAAGGACGAAATTTCTCCATCGCAAAGACTATTGCCAATAACTCCTTCTCGGTGACAGTGTAGTTCATTTGGGCTGAGTTCATTATTTTTCTAGCATAATAGATGGGGTGAAAGATCTTGTTCACCCTTTGGCCCAAAACCGCCCCCACAGCCACATCACTAGAGTCACACATTAGCTCAAAAGGAGAGCTCCAATCGGGTACAGTGATAATTGGCGTGGAAGTGAGCTTTTTCTTCAATAGCTCAAATTCTTTCATACAATTATCATCAAAGTTGAACTTGGAATCTTTCTCTAGCAATTTTCAATGAGGATTGACCACCTTTGAGAAGTCCTTAATGAAACGCCAGTAGAACCCGGCGTGCCTAAGAAAGCTCCGGACTCCCTTTACCGAAGTTGGAGGTGGCAATTTAGAAATCACTTCAATCTTCGCTTTGTCTACTTCAATTCCATTTATCAAGATTTTGTGGCCCAACACTATCCCTTCTTCCACTATAAAATGGCATTTTTCCCAGTTTAGAACTAGGTTGGTCTCCTCACAACGAGCGAGGACTTTGTCAAGATTGCTCAAACATTCATCAAAGGAGTCCCCAACTACGCTGAAATCATCCATAAATACCTCGAGGAAGTCTTCAACCATATCAGTAAAGATTGCCATCATGCACCGCTGAAATGTGGCGGGTGCATTGCAAAGTCCAAAAGGCATCCTGGAGAAGGCAAACGTACCATACGGGCACGTGAAGGTAGTATTTTCTTGGTCCTCCGGGGCAATCAAGATTTGGTTATAGCCTGAATACTCGTCCAAGAAGCAATAGAAAGCCCTGCCCGCAAGCCTGTCAAGCATTTGATCCAAGAAAGGCAAGGGAAAATGATCCTTGCGAGTCACTTTGTTTAACTTGCGGTAATCCATGCATACCCGCCAACCTGTGACCGTTCTTGTTGGAATAAGTTCATTTTTGTCATTTTGGACCACTGTCATGCCACCCTTTTTTGGAACACACTGGACCGGAGAAGTCCAAGCACTATCCGAGATTGGGTAGACAACCCCTGCATCAAGCCACTTGACTATTTCTTTCTTCACCATTTCTTGCATTGCTTCATTGAGCCTCCATTTTTGTTCTACGGAAGGCTTTTCTCCATCCTCAAGAATGAATTTGTGCATGAAAAATGCGGGGCTCCATCCTATGGCCTTCTTCCTCCTCTTTAGTACTTTTAGAGTGGAGTCTACCTGCAATTGGGTTAGGCAAGATGAAAGTATAACAGGTAAAGTACGAGAGGGACCAAGATATTCATACCTGAGGTGTGGTGGAAGTGGATTCAACTCCAATGTAGGTGGCTCTTCAATTGAAGGCTTTGTCGGAGGAGTTTTCCAATTCTCCAAGTCCAAGGATCGTCTTCGGGGACCATAGGAATAAGAACCCATGCCTTGTAGGGCATTGGTACTCTTAATTAAGCCATCAACCACAATGTCATTATGATTCAATAAAGTTGCCTCCACTGGATCTTCAACATTTATCATAGAGCTTGCATCATCAATAATGACCTCGGTGACAAGGTCCATGAAAGAACATACTTCTGTGCTATTGGGCTGCTTCATTGACTTGCAAACATGGAACACAACCTTTTCATTGCCCACCCGGAAAGTGAGCTCACCGGCCTCCACGTCAACTAAGGCCTTCCCCGTTGCAAGGAAGGGCCTTCCCAAGATGATGGGAACTTCATAATCCACTTCGCAATCCAAGATAACAAAGTCCGCGGGCAAAATGAACTTGTCAACCCGCACCAATACATCATCAATGATTCCTAGAGGCCTCTTCATAGTTCTATCCGCCATTTGAAGACGCATAGAGGTAGCCCTAGGTTGACCAATCCCCAATGTTTTAAAGACCGAATATGGCATCAAGTTTATGCTAGCTCCGAGGTCACAGAAAGCCTTAGCGAAATCCGCACTCCCGATTGTACAAGGAATGGTAAAAGCTCCCGGGTCTTCAAGCTTGGGTGCCATTGAATGCACTATGACACTCACTTGGTGAGTCATCTTTATGGTTTCACACTCCATAGACCGTTTCTTTGTGACTAAGTCCTTCATGAACTTAGCATGCCCGGGAATTTGCTCTAAAGCTTCAACCAAAGGGACATTAATGGAGAGGCTCTTCATCATGTCGATGAACTTCTTGAATTGGTTCTCTTGATTTGCTTCGCCAACCTTTGAGGATATGGAGGAGGGGGCCTAGGCAATGGTTCCTTGGCTTGTGGGACCACTGGTTCCGGCATATCAATCACGTGTTCCATAGACGGGTTCACGTCCTTTTGCAAATCCTCCCCATTATCATGAATGTTAATTCTCACCTCACTAGTAGTTGGCTTTTCCACCACTTGCTCAACCTCAATTGGTAACTCATCATTTGGTAATTCATCATCATCAACAGCAATTCTCTTTTGTCTAGAAGAACTCGCCTCACCGCCTCTTCCACTTCTTGTGGTCACCATCATGGCGTGACCGGCATTGTTTTTGTTCCCGCCCTTGGAGTTCACCACTGTATCACTCGGTAGTTCTCCCTTTGGGCGTGTGTTCAAGGCATGAGAAATTTGTCCCATTTGTACTTCAAGATTTCTAATGGAGGTGTTGTGGGAAGCCAATTGAGCATCGGAGTTCGCATTGCGCTCCATCATTTGCTTGAACATTTGTTCAATTCTTCCCATGTCATTACTTTATGAGCTTTGACCTTGAGCTTGGTACGGGGGTGGATTGCTCGGTTGTTAGTACATCGGGGGCCTTTGAAAGCCCGACCCCCGGTTGCCATTACTACCCCAATTGTTGTTGTTATTGACTCCGCTCCAATTGTTATCATTATTTTTCCCCCATTGTTGGTTGTTGTTGTTTCCCCAGTTTCGTGAATTGTTGTTATTGTTCCAATTGCATTGTCTTTGATTACCCCAATTTTGATTGTTGCCTTGGTTGTTCCAGTTTTGATTGTTCCCTTGGATTTGATAATTATTAGCATACATGGCATCCTCATCTTGATCATCATATGAATATTCTTGGCTATACCCACTTGGTCCTTGGTCACCTTGATCATTGTTACTTTGCATTGGATTTCCCCGAGGTCTCCTTTTGTTCACCAACACATTCACTCCCTCCATGGTATTTACTTGCTTCGGCCCTTGTAATTGTTGAAGTTGTGCCTTGGAAAGTTGGTTCATAGTGGTAGTGAGCTCGGCAATTGCTTGCCCGTGTTCTTGAAGTTCTTTGTGAAGACCATTAACACCAGAATCACCATGAGGTACGTTTGCTCTACTCTGCCATGCTGACGATGTGTCAGCCATCTCATCTAAGATCTCACATGCCTCGGGGTAAGTCAACTTCATGAAATTTCCACCGGCCAATTGATTTACCACACATTGATTGACAGTGTTTATGCCCCGGTAGAAGGTTTGCTGAATCATGGCTTCAGTCATGTCATTGTTTGGACATTCCTTTATCATGGTCCGGTAGCGCTCCCAAATCTCATGCAAAGTCTCATTTGGCTCTTGTTTGAGCCAATATTTCATCTCAAAGTGCTGCCATGTGACTGGGAGAGAAGAATTTTGCAATGAACTTGTCTGCTAGCTCGTCCCATGTAGATATGGAGTGGTTAGGAAGTCTTTTGAGCCAATCAAGTGCCTTCTCTCTAAGAGAGAAGGGAAACAACCGAAGCCTCAGAGCATCTTCTGAGACATTTGTCTGCTTACTTCCCTAGCATGTATCTACGAATTCCTTCAGATGCTTGTAAGCATTTTAGTGGGCGGCTCCGGTGAAATAGCCTCGTTGCTCCAAGAGTGTCAACATCACATTTTTTATTTGAAAATTTCCCGCCATGATTCTAGGCGGGACAATAGCACTGGTGTACCCCTCATTTTGAAGGACTCGAGGGGCTTCTCTGGGGAGGGGAGGGTCTGGAATGTCCTCATTAACATTGGCATGTCGGCCCCGTCTGGGAGGAGGTACTTGGTTTATTTCATCTTCTTGGTTGTCATATGCCTCCTCTATGATGTTTCCCAAAGGATCCGCCATTAGAACCTGAAGTGATTCAACACACACATTAACAGAAAAAGGAAAGAAAAATGCTTAACACCACTATTCACGTAGATAATCAACACCTTATAACTCCCCGTCAACGGCGCCAAAAAGTGATCGTCGCTCACCTAGACTACTATAAAGTAGCAAGATGAGGGTCGGAGCAGCTTTTACCCAAAGGATCGGGATCGATTCCACAGAGAGTTATGAATATTGGAGTTGAGTTTCTAGGTAATCTAGTAGTGTTTCGTGCTCTTAATTGCACTTCTCATACTTTTTGATTTGACAACTATACTAGGTTTATACTACTAGTAATTTTCTAATTAACTAACTAATGTCTTTTTGTTTGTTTTCTTAATGGATAAAAGGCACTAGGGTTATAACTTTCACCTAGGCGAATATTTAACGGATTCCAATATCTAAGGCAAAGATGTCATAAAGGGGAGTATGATATAGCCAATGCTCAAAGTTACCCACTCTATACCTCTCGGTAGTTTGAGTGGCTTTGCCCTAATTGCCTCCCTCGAGGTCAATTGGGTGTCGAATTTATGCAAGCAATATAGGCTCAAGTAGGGTTTTACTATCCCGAGGTTTAACCTGTTAATTGGGACTACCAAATCTCTTGATTTTGTCTCAATTCCTTGTTGGGCTAATTTTCTAGACTCAAGTTCTCTTTCTCAAGAAGAACCCAAGTCAAATAAACACCAATTAGTGTTTGCAACCACTAATTTTAACACGAAAACCATAAATCAGCCCAAATACCAATCACCCATAAACATCTAAGCCTTAATTTAAAGGACCCATTAAATACCCACACTAGGGTTGATCCACAACCCTAGCTAATGGGATTAGCTACTCATAATAATTGAAGAAATCAGAGAAAAAGATGAAGCAAAACTCATATAATTGAATTATAAACTAAAATTGAAAGATTCAATATTGAAACCCTTCTAAAATTACTCAAAAAGCTGAAGAAAAGTCGTTCACGAGCTCCTGATAATATCAGAGTACAAAATCTCACCTAAAAATAAGAAAAGAAACTATTTATACTAGGCCAAATTTTCTGGACAAGAATACCCTTGCGGGGTCACCGCGCACCGCACAAAATGGACCGCGACCGCGGTGAGACTTTTGGCTTGAAAAACTGGGCTTCTGAACTTGGCCACCGCGGTCCGCATAAAATGCACCGCGACCGCGGTGGCTTCAGTGCGTACCGCGCAAAATGGACTGCGGTCCGCGATGGTCTTCTGGCCTTCAAAGTGGAGCTCTCTGAATCTCCTCAGTGCGGACCGCATAAAATGGACCACGATCCGCGTTGGATTTGGCCTTCAAAAGCACTCTCTGAATCTCTTCACCGCGGACCGCATAAAATGGACCGCGGTCCGCACTGGTCAGTTGAACTTTGCTTGTGCTTGTTCTTGGTACTTGTGCATGTTTCACTCCTTTTTTAGCAGGTTTTTGACTATTTGTCACTTTTTTTATTAAACCCTGCAATCAATTACAACAAGTAATCCTGTGGGACTATTTTGCATAAAATTTCATCCAAAACTTAAGCAAGAAAGAGTGTAAATTAAGGTAAAATCCCTAGTTATCACTTAGCTTGTTTCAAGCCTACTTTCCGGTTCAAGAATGCGCCCAAATCTCCAAATTCGTCGGCCAAGAACTTGAAACTAGCCAAACATTACATAAATAAATCATTCTATGTTCAAAAGTTCACAATTCTCCCATTTAAATGGTTGCCCCAACCTAGTTGCAAGAAATCGTAAAATGTACCCTCGGGCCCACATGCTCGGATTCCAGAAATATTTAAGAGAAATCGTTACCCATAACCTAAGGATCAATAATATATGGTTTTTTCTTGATTTCATAACAAATTTCTTGATTAAATCCTATTTTTATCTTACAATGCTAGGCCGAATCCCACCTTTGAGAGCTCCCAAATCGTCCAAAGATATAATAAAATGACCTCAATATGTCTAAGTCCCGTTTTTAAAAACGACCTCACTGCCTCCAGAACTTTCGCACCTGCGGCTAGTGGACCGCACTTGCCGTCTCGCGTCTGCGGACAAATATCTGCATCTGCGGAAAAGGAGAAAAGAGGTAGGGGTCGCACTCGCGGAATGGAGCCCGCACCTGCGGCTCTGCTTCTGTGGAAACTGAACCGCACATGCGGAACCTGGCCACCCGCTCAAGGGATGCATCTGCGAGGGTAGGACCGCTTCTGTGGTCTCGCACCTGCGGCTGGCCAACCGCAGGTGTGGTCGCACCAGATCTGGTGCACTAGCAGCTCTTTAGGAGCTTAAAAATGCCTCGCGCGACGCCCGAATGGCATCTGAGGCCCCATCCAAATATACCAATAAGTTCTAAATCATAATACGGACTCTCTCGAAGCCACGGAACGTCCGAAACAACATTAAATCTCAGAATCATACCCCAAAACCAACTAAATCCAACTTATGAACTTTAAGTTCTTGAATTCACTTTCAACATGCCGAAATATACCTATACTACTCGGAATGACACCAAATTTTGCGATCAAGTCATGAATGACATGATGGAACTATACCCGATCTCGGAATTCCGTTTGGACCTCGATATCATAAAAACACGGTCCAAACCTCAATTTTTGAACTTAAAGAATCATATTTCACTATTTGGCGCTGAAACGCTCTCGGGTCATCCAAAACCCGTTTTGAACATACGTCCAAGTTTGAAATCATCATAGGAACCTACTGGAACTTTCAAATCTCGATTCCGAGATCATTTACTAAAAATGTTGACCGAAGTCAAACTTGGCCTTTAAGGCCATCCTTAAGGAACTAGGTGTTCCAAATTTCACTCAACTCTCATGTACTAACCATCCCCGCAAGTCATAAATCACTAAAAGCAAGTGCGGGAAGTCTTATTTAGGGGCATGGGGTTCTAGAACACAAAATGGTCGGTCGAATCGTTACACTTTGCGTATAATTGTATACCCTATTGGTATAGCTATATACTATACTGGTATCATATGTTAGTTAATATTTATTTTTTTTGTATTAGCTACATTTAATTGGTACACAATTTGATTTTTCTTTAGTAATAGTATAAAAAAGAATAATAAAAATTAGTGAAAACAGTAAATAAAATTATATTATGAAGAGAAAAAGAATATAAAAAAAAGTTAAATGAAATTAGAAAAGAAAAAAATAAGGAGAAAACGAGAAAAACGAAAAGGAGAAAAGAAAGAAAAAAGAAAAAAAACATAGAAATAAAAAATATTTGGAGAATAAAGAAAAAGTTCCCAACAAAAACTACTATGGGTAGGAAATGTAATTAGTTTGATGGGTAGACAATGGTAAATAGTTTTGTTTTTGTGGGTAACTGTGTCATTCGCCAGCAATAGAGTTTGCGTAGAATAGATTCATATCTCTTTTAGTTTTGTGTCAGGATTTGAACCAGCACCCGTCCGCATCGCGAATATTATTTTTTTTAAAAGTGAACCCGCCTCGCCCAGCCCTGCAATTGCACAGGCCTAAACCCGCCTGCCCCGCCCCGCATAGGTTCAAACCCGCCCCGCCCCATTGCCATCCCTATTTTTCGTTTATTCCATATTGTATAACCAAAATTAGACTTTTCGAAATTGTGCCAATCAACTCAGTTTTTCTTCGGTATCGGTGCATTTAGATTAATTTTTCGATATTTTTTTAAAACATCATGTAAGTAGGCGCTTGGGCATAAAAATTATTATTTTTGAAAAAAAAATGCTTGGAGCCGAGCTGAAAAAATAGTATTTTGTTATAAATAATTATCTAATGGTGGATGTCCATAACTCATAAAAGAGTAATACCCACTACTCTTTTTCATTATCTCCATTAACCTCCCACTACTTCTTACCATTATGATTGTAACTCACATACCTCCATAACCTCCCCATGATCTTCCTCCATGATCTCAAATGTTTAATGTCATGTTTATGACATTCTTTTGTATACCTCTATATAATACTATAAATAGAGGATGAGAAGTGATATTGTATACACTTGAAATACTTGAAAGAAATAAGAAGCCCTCGTCTCTTCCTCTCTTCATTCTTGTCTATTTTCTTGTTTTATATTATTACTTTGAGCTAAGTTTCTTAACACGTTATCAGCACGAAGCTTTTATCAACATAGAAGATAAGTATGGTCAACAACCTTGAATCAATTTGGTTGAACCAATGGAAACATGAGCATTATTACGTATGCCATATTAATATTTTGTTTGCTTCTATTGTCCAGGGAGTACTATTTTCAATCATACCATGAATTACATTTTTAATTTATGAAAATATAAGACTTGATGTAATTTAGTGTTACTTGGCCATTTAGTGTCATTTATGCATGAAAATAAGATGGTTGGATCAAGAATAATCATGTATAATGCTAATGATGGTTATCTTGATTTTTTTAAAAATTACTAAGATACATATGGAGCACCTCTGCTTTCGAATGGAAAATAGGAGGTATGATCTCATGAGCTTTATTTTCTGATGGTATAAGATAATATTTTAACTAAATCAGTATTATTATGAAATGGAATTCAGATTATATGGTTATAAAACCATAAAGCTTTTTAATTATACATTATTTCATAAAATTTATGATATGCATATTTAGTTGACAGAGAGTAAAAATACAGTGTATGACAATTTCTTGAATTTTCTTTTGATGCACTTATTTATTTGGCAGTGCTACGGAACCATTTATTTATTTCAGTATGAAATTTGATTAACTATAAGTTTCATAGCATGAAAGACTATGTAGGAATATCATGTATGTATGGAAAACAGATTAAATTTTGTGACGTGTTTTGTTATGTCAATTTTAATTTTATCTTGTATTACTAAATTGACAGAAAAGCCTATTTTGCATTTCAACGTAGCTAACTGTTGCATATAGCTTTCTCTTGTATAACAATAATCTTTATATAGGTTCTTATTGTTATGCATATAATCACGAAATGTTAATATTTTTAAAGGTTTGAGGGTGGGTCCCTAAGCATTTTGGCCCAATATGATATTTGTTAAGGGTAAGACGGTGGATTTAAGTTCCAGCGCACCATGAGGGTAAGACATCGGGTTTGAGTCCTGAATGATCCATGATGGTAAGAGTTGAGTTCGTGTCCTAACTAAATATGGCCTAACATGCCTTTATATGGGTAAGACATTGGGATTGAGTCCCAATGCACCATATTGATGATATAATGATGACCGAAGAAAAAATAATGTATTTTCATGAAAAGAATGAAGTTTGTCCCACTTGATTTGCTCCATTCTTGAAGTGAATGTGATAACGGTGCATAATAAGTCTAAATGAAGACAAGTGATTGACCAATGAACGTGGGTGTGCCAAATACCAAAATAATATAGTCATCATTATGGTAAATATAAAAAGGAGAACAATAAGGGTTCTCAAAATAATCCTTCAAAGGTGAAGGAATTGTGTATCAATATGGTCTGGAAATATGAGGCACACTTAGACGATTATAGTCCATTTTTTTGAAAGAATGCGACTTGTGACAAGCATTGCAAATGCAAACTCATTCCTGAAAGTGAATGTAAAAATATACATGTGATATAAATTATGCATAAGAATGTGCTTATGCATGCTTGGAAAAATTCCAGAACTCACCTCTAAGGGAGGTTTGAGATAAATAAAGATAATAAATATTACATTGTGGTTTTATGAATATGCCTTTGGTTGCGTACATGTGGTACGCCAAAAATATCTTGACGTGGCTTATAAAAGGTTATTAAAGGCAAAATTAAAGCAACAAATGATTTTGCTTATGATGATTTTGACCATGACAATTATTATGATATGATTTTCTCCATGAAGGAGATATTCACCATATGGATGGTGTGACAAAATATCTTGTAGTACAAAATCAATTAAGAGCTCCGGAAGAGCGAATTTGTTACTACCCGAATTAATGAAATTATTCTTGACATTAATATTGTAGTAAGTCTCAAAAGAAAATTTTTGAGTTCAAATGTATTAGCCAAAGTGGTTGGCATATTGAGACTATAAATGAAAGAAAGATTGAATATCTTCATATTACTATAATCATACCGGATAATATAAAAGGTTACCTGATTTTCTTCTATTTGTACTACACAAGTATAAGCATGGTGATGGAATCACATGCCACAAGTAAACTAGAGTTTTACTGAAACAAATATTAGTTGGCATGACCGGTTGGCCATCCCGTTTCAATTATGATGCGAAAATTAATTGAGAATTCACATTGGCATATATTGAAGAAATAGAAGGTTCTTAAAGAATTTTCTTGTGTTGTTTATTCTCATGATATACCAGTTAAGATTGTGATTGAATCATTTATTTCTGGAACGAATAGAAGGTGAAATACATATGGGCTCAGTCACCTGCTATGTGGACTGTTTGCTAGTATATGATTTTAATAGATGCATCTATTCTATGGTCACATGTGCATTTGTTATCAACTTGCAGTTTGGCTTTTGCAAGATTGATTGCTCAAATTACTAGAGCATAGTTCCAGAATATAAATTATGATGATTTATCTTGATAATGCTTGTTTAAATCCAAGTTGGTTTAGAAAAAATTGTATGCCTTCAATTATAGCTAAACCATTGGTTATGAGAATAAAATTCCCAAATAGAAATTTGGTATGAGGTGTATTATTTAATATACAACAACACTTGTACGCATCTAGCCAACAAGTTATGAAACAATTCTCCCTATCAGAATTGGTTAAGGGTCAAGAACCAAATAATTTCCATCTAGAAATATGGATGTTTTATATGATTTAAATGTTCCACCACAATGCACAATGATGGGTCCCCAAAGAAAGTTGGGAATATGTATTTGTGATCCCAGCATTAGGGGGAGAAAATCGGTAGCTGAAAAGTAATCATGGAATGAACTATTATGAGTGTACCTAGATCCTCGTACAAGAAAATGTGAACTTGAAGTTCAGGTGATAATTCATTTGTAAAATATTGACAGGCGTATTTGCTGACCCAAAGCTAAATGTTATATTTCAGCTGCTAATGCTCCGAATAGAATAACGTTCATGATGGATATAGTCTATGAAACACATGAAGTGTAATAGACTAATCGGTTCCAGATAAAAATCCTTGAAGAAGGAGAGGAGCAAATGATAAAGATGGTCATACTAAGGAGGCAAGTGCTTTGTAAGAGCACCATGACATAACACTTTATAAGACCTCAATAAGAGGCTCAGGTACGTGAAAATAATGAGATTTCGATAAGTTATGTCTTTATTGTGTGATAATGGAACCGATGTAAAGGATCATCGATGATATTGTTGATATAATATGGCGCTCAATATTATTAATATTGACAAGTATCTTGAGCTCAAATTTGTCATGGAATTTGGACAGAAAAATAATTGGTCAATGAAAAATACACAATCGAGATTGACTTCACTTGAAAAACGTGAAGTTTTGGACTGATAGTCCCAACACCTGAAAGTATAAAGCCAGTGGGGCGACACAAGATTTTATGTAAATGTCCTGGCGTTGATTATATGGAAACATGTTCCCTTGTGGTGGATACAGTTGCTTTCAGATTTTAATCTGGCAATGCCTGGTAAATTTGATATGCGTATATAAAAATCATTAAAGGATTTAAACTGTTCTGAAGCATATTAAGGTTCCCAAGAAATTCATTAAATAAAGTTTCAGCAAATCCTTATGTGGTTTAGAGCAATCATGACGTACATGATTTATTTTTGTGTCAATTGCAATTGATGCAGTATGTATCTTGCTAGAACCATGATTATAACAATATGCTATCGAGATATAGTTTAAATCATATATAAAGATACAGGAATACTATTAGGATTATGTTGCAAAAGGAATCCTAGATATAGATTTGTTTATTCTAACAAATATTTTCAAGGTTTTGTTGGTTATACAAATGCAGGGCATAGTTCATTGTCTATGAGGGTATTGTTATATTATGATATTCAATAATATTTCAATTGCATTGAAGAAGATATTGCATGCATAGATCAATTAAAAGAAAGATTTATTAAAGGAGACATAATAAAACATATATTTCATCAAAGTTCTTTACGAGACACAATTTTCACCGAGCGGTGAAATAGATGTTCAACAAATTTGTTCGCATGATAATTTGGTGTTCTGTTCGGTGAAGCATGAGCATCCTCAAAATTTGAGAAGTTGGTATACAAGATTGGAACATGTCACTTCGGAGAAACAAATTGATGTTTTCATCAGGGGGTGCAAATATGCTCTGTACTCTTTTTCCTTAGCTAAGATTTTATCTCACTGGGTTTTTCTGGCAAGATTTTTAACGAGGCAGCAAATAATGCGTATTACATAATATGTGTACTCTTTTTCCTTCACTAAGATTTTTTTCCACGGGGTTTTTTTCTTAGTAAAATTTTAATGAGGCACATTATCTATGAACATTTAAGGGGGAGTGTTATAATGTCACGACCCGAATTTCCACCTTCAGGTCGTGACTGCGTCTAATGTTGAACCCGCTAGACAAGCCAACGTGTGCAGCTAAACTAACATGATAACACCAAATTAACAGAATTAACCAAAAATAGTTTACAATATAACAACGGAAATAGATAAAAACAGGACTAAATGATTTAAACAAGTACAATACGTTGTAACAATCCCCGAATCTGGAGTCACTAACTCACGAACATACTAAAAGATTACTACAACCAAGGCTGAACAATAACTGTATACAACTGTCTTTGGAAATAAATGAAAAAGACAGGAAGGAAGAAAAGGGATAGAGGAGACGTCAAGGCCCACAAACGTCTGCGGGTCTACCTTGCAATCTCCGAGGTGGACTGAAGGATACTCCCTCTAACGATGTCCACTGGGTCCGGCTGCGGGATTTGCACAACATAAAGAAGTGCAGGTGTAGCATCAGTACAACCGACCCCATGTACTGAGTAAGTTCCGAGCCTAACCTCGACCGAAGTAGTGACGAGGCTAGACTAGACAACGGTAATCTACCTGTACAGTTCTACAAGATATATTACAGACAAACGCAGGAATAGACAGATAAGCATGAGATATGGGAGCAGTTAATGGGAACAAGTGAAGTGAAGTAGTTAAATTGACATATAGAAGTAAACAAAGGAGGCAATTTAACACAATAGCTAACGAATCAAGTACAAGTACCAGAAATGTAAATAATGGCACGGCATCAGCCTTCGTGATTTTACTTTCTTCCTCACAGTGCAATGTAATCAAATGTCATGGCACGGCATCACCCTTCGTGCTTTTACTCTCTTCCTCACAATGAAATGTATAATGCGAACTAGTATAAATCATGGCACGGCATCACCCTTCGTGCTTTTACTCTCTTCCTCACAATGCATTGTACAATGTAAGGCAATATAAATCATGGCACGGCATTAACCTTCGTGCTTATAATCAATGTAAATCATGGCACGACATTAACCTTCGTGCTTATAATCAATGTGAATCATGGCACGACATCACCCTTCGTGCTTTACACTCTTCCTCACTATGCAATGTAATCAAATATCATGGCACGACATCACCCTTCGTGCTTTACACTCTTCCTCACCAAACAATAACAGATAAATGGCAAGGAGTACAGCATAGTGGAAATAAGCAATTCAGAACACCCGGCAAGGGGGAAACATCAAGTAGTAACTCAAGAAATGCCCGGCAAGGGTCTCAGCTATAACCAATTACCTCAATCACGTACTCTACACTTGTATTACCATTCGTATCAACACTTCTCAAACTCAATAGCCAATACTTTCAATCAAGAATAAATTACCAAGTAAAGACAATCTCATAATATACTAAACATGGAAGAAATACTGCAATTTCTATCAAAATAGACTCACGGGCATGCTTGACACACATTGCATAGGTACTCGTCACCTCACCTATGCAATGAATATTATTATCACTTAGCACATAACAAATAAAACTTATTCCCTCACCAAAGTTAGGCAAGACACTTACCCCGGACCAAAGTATAGCAATCAACCCTCTAAGACCGTCTTTCCTTTATAATCTGACTCCGAAACAACGATATCTAGGCATAATTCATTCAATAATATCAATAAAGACTCAATAA
>ML254178.1:68912-117485 GCA_005239495.1 Nicotiana undulata
AGGTCTGACTCCCTAACCTTCCGCGTTCGCGAGCCGCTGCCCGCGTTCGCGAAGAACAAACCTACCTGACCCCAGACCCCACCCTACAACACTACGCGTTCGCGAGAGGGGCGTCGCGTTTGCGTAGACCGGTACCCTCATAGCTCCGCGTTCGCGACCGTACCCCTGCGTTCGCGTAGAACAAAACCCAAGCCACACTATTTACCCTTCGCGTTCGCGAGCCCTTGGCCGCGTTCGCGAAGGGTATTACACCAGACATCATAAACAGTCCAAGAACACCAGATTTTTCAACCTTTTAGCACCCCGACACCTACCCGTAACTCACCCGGGCCCTCGAGGCTCAAAACCAAATACACACACGACTTCAAAATCATCCTACGGACTTATTCAAGTAATTAAACCACCAAAATAACATCAGAAATAATGAATTAAACTCCAAAATCCATAGAATTTTCTCAAACTTCATAAACTATCAAATTTTCCATTTTTTATCCGAAACACGTCAAACCAAGTCCGTTTCTTACCAAATTTTACAGACAACTCATAATAACCATATATTAAATCTGTTTCAGTCTCCGGAACCATAATACGGGCCCGATAATACGAGTTTCACATCAAAATTCATTTTCAAAAGTCATTATCATTTTCAGAAAATAATTTTCTTTAAAAATTCATTTATCGGGCTTGGGACCTCGGAATTTGATTTCGGGTCCGTTTACCAACAATGTTGGCCAAAGTCAACTTTATTCATTTAATTATCATAGAATTCCATTTTCATCAAATTTCAACATAAAGACTTCCCGACTACACGCCCGGGCTGCGCACGCGTATCGAGGTGAGATTAACGGAGGCTTTCGGGGCCTCGGAACACAGATTTAGCTAGAATTACTTAGGATGACCTTTTGGGTCATCACATATAAATAATTATCTAATGATGGATGTCCATAACTCATAAAGAGTAATACCCACTGCTCTTCTCCATTATCTCCATTAACCTCCCACTACTTCTTACCATTATGATTGTAACTCTCGTGCCTCCATAATCTCTCATGATCTCAAATGTTTAATAAGACATTCTTTTATATACCTCTATGTAATACTATAAATAGAGGATGAGAAGTGATATTGTATACACTTGAAATACTTGAAAGAAATAAGAATCTTTCATCTCTTCCTCACTACATTCTTGTCCATTTTCTTGTTTTATATTATTACTTTGAGCTAAGTTTCTTAACATATTTTAGAATTTGAAAAATCGTGGGATTACCTATCCCATATAAGAGGTGAAATTATAATCTATAATCCTGGTATAACCTTGGTTGTTATACCTATGTGTTAACACTGAGTCATTCCCTTGAATAGATGGTCCAAAATCTTATCCTTTATTCACCATTGCATATCTACCAAAATGTTCACGAGCAAAAATTGAAAAAAATGACCATGAACTTTGGATTTTTGGGTAAAGGAGAATCATTGCTCTTTGTGTATATCTCAACATGTGTAGCACTAATCTACTTCAGTTCTTTACAAAAGCTATTGTGCTCTGTTCATTTCTTTAATACATTCATATTTTTGCTATTTTATTTTCAACATAGAGTACAAATAATAATAATAATAATAATAATAATAATAATAATAATAATAATAATAACCTAAAACTAATGCCTAGCCAAAGAAAGATGAAGCAAAATGAAAAATGGGATGAATTCAACACAAAATACAAGCATGATCAAACCAGCTTGATGCATATGTAGCAAGAAAAACTTCTCCAGTATGTGCTCCATCGTTCGACGACTCTTGCAAGATTGTCTCTTCATCCTAAAATAGCCTTCAGGATTCTGGATTGACTTATGTCAACTCTGAGAACTATCTTTAAACAACTAAAAAATTTGGGCTGTCGCGGACTGCCCGCAAACTCCATTCCTGTCCTATAGAAATCTCCATAATACTCTGCTCAAGGGTTTGTTTTTAATCAGCAAATCTACAAATCTTCAGGTCCCTGAAAAATGTACCACATAGCCTTTTGATATTCCTTTACAAAGAGGAGAAAACAGGCATGAAATATGTATCGAGATCGGTCCCCAGTTTAACTATAGTACTAGCTACTTGAAAATATTTTACCAGGGCACCAAGGCAGAGAGGACATGTTTGAAGGCGAGATTTGGTGTTTAAGAACAAACTGTGTGCATATGATGGGAACAAAGATAATGAGGTTACAATAAACATGATATGATTATCTGACATGTTTCACGAAAGTATTGAGTCAGGATAGCAATGTTGAAAGAGGTACTAATAAATAAATAATGAGACTTTTGCACAATATAGCTGCCCCTAGGATACTAGCCGTCAAATGTATATTTTCGTGTATTAATGTCTAATATACATATTTTGTACGTATTCAGGGTATATTTTTCGTATATTTGGCTAGCGACTGTAATTATTTTGGCCGACCGACCAAATGTGTTAGAAGCCCTGAAAAAACTTAACTAGAAGCCGAGCCATATCTTGGCACGAATTGATCACGTAGCTATTCAGTTGTTTAGTAAAACAACAAGAGGAAGAAATCAATTGGAAAAGGAAGTATTGAAGTGCATAATTCAAGCAGAATGGATGTCTTGACATGAGAATGGTAACATTTGTACCTTCTAAAACATCAGGATCCTTCAAAGGAGGTGAGGAGCTCTTGATCAATCTCACCAAAAATATTCGGGCAGCCATCCCAAGTACCCATCTCTCTTGCCTCCCAGTAACCACCGGTATACCTGAAAGTCCCATCTTCACCTTCTCTTTGAAACCACCGCGGTCTCCAACCATTCTCTTGCAATTTCCTGGACTGCAAGGTAAGAAAAAGTCCTTTACTTAGACCAATATTTTATAAAGATTCATAAATTGATACTCCAACTTCACGGTTAGAGAACTAGGAGAAAATTATGGGGCCTGAAACTCCCAAACCCAATCAAAAGTCGACAAAATCCAATCCGTCCGTCCAATACTGTTCTCTAATAAAAACGTGGTGGGAGAGATTGATTGCATAAAATGTAAGCCTTCAATATTTAGTGTTAAATTTTGCTTCCGGTCAATTATGATTTAAGGTTACAAATTCCTAGTTGTTCAAAATTAATGTTTTTGCAAGTTCATTAGGCAGTCATGTCGCGTCCGCAGAAACTAAATTCTCAGAGTAGAGATTCAGAAGGAAAACAATAAAAAGTAACCTTAATAAGTGAGCTTGATTATACTATCTAGATTCTGGTAGGTAGTAATACTGAGGTGAAATTTATAAAATTCAGCTCAGTAAGGCGATGACTAAGATATCACAAGATCAGCATGAGATTCTGAAACCACATTCAGTCTTGTAAGAGACTCTGAAATAGCTGATCCTCAAGGACAAGAAACCCGTGGGAGGTATAAGGGAACCAAATTTAAGAAGATAACTAAGCCCGAGGATCCAACTTTGCTATTCCACTCATAAGAGTAACAAATCCAACGAGATTGTCAGACAAATTTTGAGCTATCAGATCGACAACAATTTTGAAGACTAAATAATATGATAACAGTCAAAATAGAATGAGTACATAGAAAAAGATGAGGAGACTCAAGTGGAAGCAGACATACCACTCTCTGTCGTGTCTCTAACCGCAACTTCTCTGAATTTGCCTTGTCGTATTCCCCATTCTCCAGATGTCGCTGATCAGGTCTGAGTCTTGAATCTGTAGGTGGGAGCTTCTCCTTTATTCGAGATTAAACACGCAGATTAGAGAGGCTATAAACGACAATTAGCATAGCATAAAAGAGGAAATTGATCTTTCACGAACTAACACAATGTTGTACCTTGAGTCCTGGTGTTAACTCATTCAGTGTAATTGCAAAAGAAGACAAGTTGTATCGAGTTAGATTTAGGGGTGGCTTATTCCTTGTCCACAATAAAGCTGAATCAGATAAATCCTTAGGCTTGCTGGTCCATTCTCCATTCATATAGTACATGCTCTCATTCCACTTTCCGAATAATGTTGCAACTTTCTTCCCGGAGACATCTTCAACAAATCCATGAACCTGTAGAATTAGTTTGAATTTTGAATTATCCGACCAATGGTACAACAAAATCTTGATGTTTAGACATATCAGTAATCTGGGGAAGAATAGACTAAAAAAATCAAGTTATTTACAGGATTTCTCCTCATTTACCTGATGAGGATTACGCTCGATAATGGATGGCTCTTTGAACTTGAGCTTGCATGAGTACTGACGATTGCCACGTATATGCATTATTCCATGATGATCACAATATATCTTACCAAGGATAAGATTGTAGATACTTGTCGTGACCTGCGGATATCAAAGTCTCAAATTAAACAAACAGAACGAGAACTTCAATAGCAACCAAACTAACTGGTAAACTGCTAAATGATCAGCAGCATGAGTTCTGCCTACCTTGCTCCACTGAAAGATCTCTCCATCGTCGAATTCTAATGTTAATGTTCCAACAGGATCAAGTTGAATTGACCTTCCCCAAAATTTTGACTTAAGATTACTGTCAGCCCAGAATTTCCATCCTCTACCTTCACAGTGACAGGCAATAAGTGTTGGGTGGTGACTAACCTGTTTCAAGAATTGGCTAATTACTATCATATATATCAACTCATTGCAATCAGAGACTTAGTAATAAATTCCAGCTCCAACTTCCCGTGTTCCGAATTAATTCTTTCTTCAGCAAGTTAAACTACCAAGTGCGCCTATTGATTTTTCATAGTAATTCAATTTGGTAGCAAAAGCTAAGAAAATACAAGATGCTTACTCTTGTTACGATTCTCTGATACTACGTTTGTCTCTTTTATCATAGAAAACTTTCCATACAATAAGCTCCCTCAAAAGAAGGTGACAAGAGTGAATCCCACACTTGTAGAAATTTAACATGGAAAAGAAAACGGCAATGGAGTTCCGTGACCGACCTAGTGTGTTGAAAATATGTTGCACCCTTCAGTCTCAAACCATGTTATGTCCAATTCTAGATACACTACAAATAAGTGAACTCCAATCTATGTTAGACAGATTTCTGGAAACATAACCGATACAACAAGTGGTGTAAGCATCTGATATAGGTATATCTAGTTTTTGCTAACTCTTAATGTAATATGAAGAATCCGTACAAATTAGCCATATTCATATGACACCCTTTTGACATGGCTACATCAAGGTAGCTGAAGCCGTGAGGGATCCAAGATTCCAATGCTTTAGATCATCTTACTCGGATGGTAGCTGCTCATGTAAACTAGGAAAGGGGTGAAAGGCTTCAGAAAATCATGAAATATCTCTAAGAACGCCACTTATGGCATAATATCATAATGTCTCTCATAGAGTTAACATAGCTTGTAGGGTTACTTAAAGTGGCCTGATAAGATGTAGGACTACTGGCATTACTCAAGGTCAGCTCATCAACCACTAGGAAACTTTAAAAAAAAACTATCTCATTGTGAACACTATCTCAAGAAATTTTCAAGTATCGATTATGCGCAAATTGTTTGACCAGAAACTAAGTTTTGCTAACCAAAACAGTTCTGCAAGGGGAAGTTGCATACACAAATATAAACCTAGTATCTCTAGAATCAATTCAATAAATAATGTAGTACTATTTATTCTTGATAAAGTACCTTCTCAGAGAAAAACCGGATTCCTTTCTCAGGAAAATCAGCTTCATAAGTTTCTCCAAGCAAAGGATTGAAAGGTTTACAGTTCCGGCCTTCAGTTGAAGCGTAACCAGAGACAGCAAAAGCAGCAACATTTAAAATTCTTAAAAGGTTGTTCCCCTGGAAGAGCAAGACAATTCCACAGATGATCAACATAAAGCTAAACATCTAATTAAGAATTGGAAAACTCACTAATAAAGATGCCTGCTCCTAGGGTGAGAAAAGAAGTTCATAGAGGAATAAAAGCAACAGTCGTGCTTCAGCACAACATACAAAGTGACAAATTCTGCTCATACACGCAATATCAAGTTTTGAAGCTTAGCTGTCATGCGAAGACTATTACATTATCTCAATAGATTATAACTTGTTATTCATCAAAAGTAAAAGTTTATAATTGGTGTTCTGAAACAATTATTCCAAAAAAGATGCGAAATGTTCAAAAGCGTGGCTGGCCCTAACAAAAGAAGTTTCACTGATTACATTTCTTTTAAAGCTTAAAGGAGAGATAGCTAGACTCTTTCTGCGCCTCTGAATACCTAAACATTGATCTAGTAGAAAAACTCAAATGTGTTTGAAAGACCAAAAAGAGAAGTGTACTTGTTTTACTAATTGAATAATAGGTGTGGCAAGTAAAAAATAACAAATTCGAGCATATAATGCAATCATTAATTCAGAAGAGCCTGATAAGCACCCTTTTAAATAGAAAGCAAGAAAGTGAACACAATTTCCTAGTCATGCTCTCTTAGTAACAAGAGGTGCAACTATTAAAGATCGTACCGATTTTCCATGTTCGTATGCTCTATCTAAGAGATATGAGTACTCTAAATCTTCGAAGCACTTTTGCAGGGACGATAATGGCTCATTGAAATACACCGGCAGGCAAACTCGTGTCAGATCTTTCCCAACGTTGTCTTTGATCATAGACCAAAGACTAACCCCTTTCTCTTTTTCAACTGGATCCGGCAGCTTAGTTCTGCGTGTAACTTGTGCATATGTAGATGCATCAATGGTATTGCTTGCCATGTGGTCCACAACTACTGACCCACCAGATAAATGAAGTTCAGGAAAACATTCATTTGCATCAAGATAATTGGCTTCCTCTTCATCTGATGCTTCATCAAGCTCTTGTTTCTCAATATCGTCGGACGATTCAGTTGTACTCCATTCTGAAATGAAATGTAAGAGGTCAAACAATGTGCATATACCCAACACTTCTTCCACATAACAGTTTGTACCTTTTTGACTAAGAATTCGTAAATTTCCAAAATGAAAGGGTCTCATCACTTTATAGAGTTGTTTGACCAAATCTAACACAAGTTTGCAGGAGTAATGTACAGCTTTTAAGCATTTAAAGATATTCAACATTTTGTAATTAAGATACTAAGCTCCTTTAGACGAGATCTCATTGCCCTTTGTGATAGAGCCCTATGGCTATATTTTGTTAGGCACGTCATTACCATTCTTTGGTCTGCCCGTAACTGATTTATCTGACCAACAGATCATGAAAATATATTTGTGCAACTTTTATGTGACCATCCTAACAGATAGAAATTATAAAAATGAGATAGAGTTATCTTTTGATAAATATATTATAGCAAGCATGACGCTGCAGCTGTCTGTGATTGGGGTCAGTGCAAGACATACATGGGATGGGGTCATGGGGAAGTAAAGTCGTAATTGGGCCAACTATTAGATTCTGCAAGCGGGCATCTGATGTCTATCCTCCCCCCCCCCCCAAAAAAAAAAAGATTGAAAACTTTTTAGCAAACGGATTGGTAATTCTTCCGAAATATTGCAAGACTATCATTACCTTAATACAATCAGGAAAAAGGAACAACTTTGGAACGTGTCAAATTACATGACATTATTCCACAAACAAAAACATTTAAATATTTGAATTTAAAGTGATTTTTAATCATTAATCTAATATTTCTTCCACTACCACAAATATGAAATAGCATAAATATTTTAAACATTAAATTCTGTGTTCGTCAATGTCCATATAGTGTCTGATACGCTTTAAATAGAGTGTAATTGAGCAGGAGAGGATGAGAAGCAATGTAAAGAAGTTAACTTGTTTGCAGCCACTTAAAATTACATATACTCCGCTTCCATTAATATACAAAATAAATCCAGCAATCTTGAGCATATGATGTGAGGCACAACTGAAACTATTTTGGTGATGTGTGGCGGAATTCCAGTACAACGTCAGCAAGAAAAAATTGGTGAAAGAAGCCAGCAGTAAATAAATTGCTGAATATCTAGTTCTTTACAACAATTATGAAGTTAGTATAATGTGAAATAGAGCTGAATAATGAAACCATAAATCAGAAAAACTATTAACAGAACGAAACTGCAAATAGCAAGAGTTTTTCCCCTCTAACAACTGCTAGTATTTCTGCTGCAATATGCTTCAGCAAAAGGGAATATTACTGGAAGTCAGATAACCTCAAGATTTTAGACTCACTCAAATTATAATTCATCTAATCCTTTAGGCCTAGAAAGAAGAATGTGCAACGATTTGTGAATGTTTTGTTCAATCAATTGTACTTGTACAGGTAGAAGTAGATCAAGTATATGTATAACATACCGCTGTACTTGCCACGCCCTAAACTGGAGAGTTGCTTCATCAGTTGGAATTCACCATCATGAACCCCGGAAGCTTCAGCTTCGATATTAGCTGCCTTCAGAACCAAAACTTACATAATTTAGAGATAATGGACCTCAGTTTTACAGCAATATAAAAATCATAAAACAAATTCAACACATGTAACATGACTGCGTGAAAATTAATATTGATTAGAGATCCGGAAACAGTACTTTATGTATTCAACATAAGTAGGAAATTCAAGCAGCTAAATAAACCTAATAATATGACTAAACCAACTTTTTCGTCCTGCAATGTGACCTTATTGAAAGGTTTCATAATTTTTTTTAACTAAAGAAACGCAAACTGATGATTTTAACGGAATTCTGTGTAGAAAACTCATGAAAATTCAGACGGGCTATGGAAAAGGTAGCGAATACAATACATCTACCTGCTGCTTAACATAAGTCATACCAACCAGACTATTATAGCTATAGATTACTGTGTGTTAAACTTGTATATGATTGACATAACAATAGGAAAGTGTAAGTCAATTTTCTTCCTTTTTTCTCGTCAGTAATGAATATTGGTAGTCAATTCTAAAAAAAAGAAAAAGAGATTTGCAACAGTCGTTCAAATTACTTCTGAGGCAGCGAGCAGGTCATACAAGCTAAGGTGTTATAACAGATGAAGATGTTACACAAAGAATCAGAACAGGATGGTTGAAATGGAGAAGGGCATTATGTATAACGTAAAGTGAAAGATAAGTTCTATAAAATAGCTATAAAACCAGCAATGTTATTATATGGAAGTGAATGTTGGGCTGCTAAAGTCCAACATAACCACAAGATGAGTGTCTTGGAGATGCAGATACTAAGATGGATGTGCGATTCGACAAGATTAGACGGGATAAAATATGACCACATTTGGAAGAAGGTACAGGTACAAACACATTGAGCTATAGTCCTTATTTTGCATTTCTGGTTCCATTCACTAGCATGGGCACATTATGTGGAGGATGTAATAAAGTTACCTCCAACTGTCTTAACGTGTCCAGCAAATTGGAGCGCTCGTCACAAAGACTTTTCAGTTGTCCTTTTATTTCTGAAAACTCGGACAGCATGATCTGCTCACAGTCATTGACAAGTCCCTCACCGATACCCTCGTCAAGCAACCGTTTTTTCAACCTTTCAGTAGATATAGACACATCATTTTGCAAAAGGTCGAAATTATCATTCAAAGGTCTCAACTGAAAAAGATTTCTTGTTGATATCAGAGCTTCAATCCAGGCAGCCCGTTCTTTCTTTGAATTTGTTCTTAAATGAAGAGTCTTGGTAGATGTAAATATGTAGAATCGCCTATCATCAGACTTGCTCTCACGGAATGATGAAACCTGTAAGGAATCCCACCCAAACATATGTCAATGGCAAACACATTTTTTGGTATTGACGGAATCACTTTCCACGAAAAATGATCTCCTAGAAGATATCATCATTGTGGAGATAGGTTGGTGAGCGTAAAATATTTTTCAAAAAAACTTAATACTTAGCAAATAGGAGAGTGTTTGGATGAAAATCTAAGTGTTAATTAGAGCAGATAATATGAAGTTAAAAGTCAAGTATGCCCCTAATTTTAGGAAGTTGTTTTCCTTAATTTAATAGAAAATATTTTCCTTGAAAACCATTTTCGAGCAATCAAACACTAAAAAATGACTTGAGAAAACATTTTTTTGAAAATGACTTCCATCTTAGCAAACAAATATAGGTCAATATCTAGGCAATGAAAGAAAAGAGGTCACTGCTATCTATCTAGTAGGTAATTGGCAATGTCATTTAAGAGGTTCCAGAGACTACATAGCATAGCATATACTGATATAGTAACAAAGTGCAATAAACTGGGATTAATACATCAACAAGTACGTCAAAAAACAGCTGGTGCCAGACAACCTAGAATAGATGTCATAAGTGTTGACAGATCAACTTCAATAAAGAAGCCAAGTTCTACTACAACCATCTACCACAGTAACCACTTAACACAACAACACCAACAATCCAGTATAATTTCACAAGTAGGGTCTGGGGAGGGTAGCGTTTACGCATGCCTTACCTCTACTCCGGAGGAGTTTACAGTAGAGACAGTACACAGTTGACAATAAGCAAATTATGATTTGTTGCTATATTTTCACTAAGGATGGAGGTGAGGCCATCAGTTTACCATCAACTATAGAACAAGAATATCCTTTCCCAGTTTCCTTTATTCTCTCTTTATTAAATATAAAACTTTTTTAAGTTTACAATAAAGTCTAAGTCATACATACTAAACCTCTAGGAAAAAAGGATAAAATACAATTATGATAACTACTGGTACAGTAGAGTAAATTGAGTTAGAGATAGAGAGAGAATCCACTATTATTCTTTTGGTTGCTCCCTACTATTTTTAATGAAAAAATAACACAACTTTTTGTAACAGCAAAAAATGAAACAAAACAAAGAAACCCATCAAGGAAACAGCCAAATGGATACTAATTAAGCGATCATTCCCAAGTTTTATGAGAAAAACATGGAAGAAAAAAGGTCTAGTTTTTTTATAAGAAAACTCTCCAAAAAAAGCATTTATCTAAAAAGTGACAATATTTGTCATAGTTTTTTACCATAAACGTAGGCCTACAAGAATAGATGATTCTTTTAGCCTTATTGTGGCCTATAAAACTTCCCCCATTTCCCTTTCACCTGGCTGATGTGACCCACTATGGGTCAAAATACCGCAGTAAAAATGGCAAAACTAAGAGTAAAAACAAACAATACATTTGATTAACCACCGGACAATGCAAAAATTGATCAAAATGGACCCAAAAAGCTCGGATATATAAACAAAAAATATCACAATAGAGGGTAAAAACAATCAAGAGTAAAAATTCTGAATTCAAGATTTTGCTAATTGTAGCAAGTTTTAATCTTTGTACCATTCTCCAAAAACGACAAAATCCACACTATTCAGTTTTTACATCAAAGTTTTCAACTACTACTACTACACCATTTATATTACCTTGAGGTGAACAATGCCGACGGATTTTCTACATTTACGGCGGCTGTTTTTACCGGCGGGGAGGTTACCGATGAGCCTGACGTCATCACCGGTGATATGGTCGGGGCGGCGATTCTTCGAATATGAAAGTATGCCGTTTCGAAGAGTAAACCAACGGGATCTCCAACCTTTATGGTAATTAGTCCACTTGTACAAGATTCCGGCAACATCGGATGCATTAATGATGTCAGATCCATTAATATTGGAGTAAACTACGGCGGAGCCAGTCCGTAATAACGTCGGCTCCGGCGACTGGTCTCCGATCTCCGATGTACTCTCTAATGTTATACAGCAAAGTGGATGCATTTCCTTTACACGCATTTTGATCCCTCGGCCCCAATTATTAAAAAAAAATTCAATTCAACTAATACTAAAGATCAATTCGCATTTTTGAAAATTTACAAGAAAATATACGACACCCACTTAGTACTTTTTACATGTATCTATACAAAGGATTTTGTGTATAAACATGAAAATGGATGTGGGGTTGTGGAGAAGGACTTGAAAGAGGTTTAGAACTAAGGGAATATTCTTGAAGTTAGAGAAAAGAAATAAAGAAAAAGAAACAAATTTTGTAGTAAAAAATTTAGTCTTTATGGTTTTATATAAAATAATTAGAGTTGTAGGGAAGGCAGGGAATTAAGATAGTGGCAGAATAGTCATTTCCATTTACGCCATTGAAGTAGACTTCGAAACAAAAAAAGAGAGAGATAGCTATATGGAGAGAGAAAGATAGCTATGTTTACTGATTTTTTGTATGTGTGGAAGGGAAAAGGGTGGTGGTTTTTGACTTGTTCAAGGCGGAGGACGGTGGTGTAAGGAGGCGATTACTGCGGAGCACGGTGGTGTAAGGAGGCGGAGCACGGCGGTGAAGGGGGGAAGATCAATGGTGGAAATGTGGAAAAATGGTAATGGAGAAGGAAAGAGGAATTGATGAGGAGGGGGTTTTTAAATGCCACTTTTACTCTTCTTTGTAATCATCTGTCTTGTCAAATATTTTCTGCTGGTGGATTTAATTTTCTATTTTTCTGCCTCCCATTTATTATGAGTATTTTTTTTTTTTTTTGTTTGGACATAAAAAAAATTTTACTTTTTTCATAATCACTTTTTTTTTTTTCGAAATCATTGTTGGTTTTAAAATTTTCAATTTTTTACTTAAAGATGAATTCTTTTAAAAACTCCAAAAAGTTATTTTTCAGATTTTCACTCACTCATAAAACTTCAAAAACAATTCAAACTGAAATTTATGTCCAAATACAACTCTAAATTTCAAATATCATTTCAACTTTTAAAAAAAAAAATCACCATTTATTAGAATTTTATCATTCTTATGTCTAAACGTCTACCACCATTAAAGCCAAATTTTACCTAACTAAGAATAAGGGGGGAAAGAAGGATGTTCAAGAGTATTGTACCATAATGCTTTAGCATTCGTACTATGATTTTACGAGATATAATTATGGTGTGCAATTGAAAAAATAATAGTTAGGATATTTCATTTAAAGAAAGGTTGATTGCGTTAGAGTTTGATTTTTCTATTTATTAGCGAAGGATAAATTGAATGATTTTGAAGAGTAGTTTCAAAATAGAAATAAAAGATCTCATTCAAGAACAGACTTCACGAAAAAGAATGATAATTACTACTTGATTTGAAATGTCTAGCTTTTGCCAACTCTACAATCATAAGTTAACAAATTGATTTTCTTTTTATTTACTTAACCAGTAACGTGCGAGACGGATTTTTAAAATATATATATTTGTCATACATTTGACATTTTTAATTCATTTCTATTGTAAAACTAGAAAAGTACCGCAGTTAATTTATTATGGTTCTAATAATTATTAATTTGTACTGATTGATATGATTTGTTAATATATGCATGAATATGGTGATTAAACATTCTATAATGTTGATTCAAAGAAAGCATACTATTAATAAGAAGCTTAACTTATCGGATTAATATTAAAATCAGCCTTCAAGGAGGACTTGAGGGGAAATAACCAACAAATAACTTTATTTAATATGGTATATGATTCCACTTATAACAACTTTTGTATAGCCAAAACTCCTCTTGCCAACAATATTTGCAACAAGATAAAGAAATGAATTTTATTTACATCCTCATTTGAATTGTGAAAGCATTAATTTACCAATGGTAGATATGTAGGCTTTACAACGAAGTTCTACTTATAAAACACAACAAATATAGATTCAAAAAATATAATGTCCAACTTTTTCTTAAAAAATGATATTTAGTAGAATGTGTTGAATGAATGTCCAACTTTCCATCCAAATATACGAGGTATTTGTCCTAATTTTTTTATTATATTTATTTTTTTTATCTCATAAAGGAAGGTGAATATATTTACTATAATTGGTTATATTTTACGAAAAGCATAATATAATTCTTTCATATTTGCCTAGGCCTTTTTTTTAGAGGAAAAAGTTTTGTACTTCAAATATTAAGGATCCTTCGTTCTCATTCATCAACATCCATAATGTAGTTATAAGGGGTTTGGGGTCTTATTAAGGGGAGAATTTGTGAGACAAGTGTTGTGATGTTTCTTGTGTGTGTCTCTTTGTGAGATAGGGCTCTCGATATTTTATATTCTCTTTTATATAGTGGATTGTCCATCTCCGTATGTGGACGTAGGTCAATTGACCGAACCACGTTAAGTATTTTGTACTTTCTTTTGGTATATTTCTCTTTTATTGTCTGATTTATCGTTAATCAAGATTTGTGTTTATCCTTAAATTCGAGTAACAATTAAACTTGTATTGTGGTTTAAGGATACGCGATCTAATTCAATATCAATTGATAAATGATGAATCAAATAAATAAATAAATAAATAAATAGACAGTAAAGTAAATCAAATCAATGCTATGCAGTACTTTCGACCTCGATTCGGGATGGTCTCGAGTTCAAGTAACAAGAACAGTAGAGAACAACAGTAGTAAGTAAATAGAGAGCATCGTGTATATTATTTTCAGTGAATCTGATGTCCTTACAAATGAATTGGGTTCCTCTTTATATAGTAGAGGAATCATAAATAAGATACAATCTATATCTATATATAATAAAAGGAGAGGCAAAAACACAATATTAAGACAAGTGGTATAACCACAAAAAGCCAAGTGGCATTAGGACAAAACAAACTAATTTTTTAACTAAAACTCCATTTGAATTTTAAATTTTGAATTAATTGGTTGGTTACTCTATTTTAATTAATAAATATAGATACGTTATAATTAGTTATATTAAAAAAACGAAAATACTAAAAAAACTAACTACTCATTCTAATTGGGGAGTAGTTTCAAGTTGGAGTTTTAAAGTTATTTTAAAATTAAAAAAAATAAAAAATTAAATTAGGTACAATAAAAAAACGAAAATATTAATAATAATAAAAAACTACTTATTCAAGTTGCGGAATAATTTCAAGATGGGATCATAAAATTATTTTAAAATAAAAAATGAAAATAAAGAAATAAAAAATTGCCAACTCAATAATAAAAATAAAAAAGATCAAACAATTTATTTGATTACTATACGATGTGTGTCCTTTAATTTTTATAGATTGTATTATATTTCTGTACACTATATTAATTAATAAAATACAACTAATATTTATTAAGTTAATATGATATATTAGATCATAATTTATAAGATTAATATTCTGTCAAATTATTCGCGCATCGCGCGGGTTCTTATACTAGTTCTAATAATGGAAGCGAATCTTATGATTGTCGCTGGTAACCGCTTGGTTCGATCTATTCCAAAATTTCCGCTGAGATCTTCGGTCGATCGCTAATATCTCACCATTTCGTTATTATGCTTTACTCGTTGTCGGTCATGCTCGTTCTCGATTTTCAGCAAGCACTTCAATATTCACGTTTCATACTCTACCACCGAACTCGAGCCAGGTTCATTATGAGCTTACTCTCGAAGCAACTCCTCGAGTCTATAAAATCGTACATACCTGATTTCGATAGTATACAATTTACTTTACTAGCTTTCGCGTTATAACATATTATTTCCTTTAATTACTAGCTTTCGCATTATAGCATATTATTTCCATCTTAACCATATAGTGTACTACTTTTTTTAAAACTTGGTTTAATATAATGAACACGCAATATAAGTACTGCATTTTGAATGGTTCTCTCTTCAAAGGCTAGTAAGGGGTAAGAGAGGATTTTCTTCGAAAGTTCTGCATTCTTAGTAAAAACGAAATTCACAAGGTGACAATTTCCAAGTCTTTTCTCTCTTTTTCAATGATCATTTTAATATGTAGCAAGCAACAAAGAAAAATTATGTTTAATGCAATGTTCTTGGTCCATAACTAATGAAGGCAAAAACTATGTAATTGACTATTCAATACCCCTATTATAGTTTGCCAAAGAAATTATAGCATTCTTAATCTATTTTAATCGGTGTATCTACAAATTGATTAATAATTCAAAGTCAACTTAGGATACCTATAGTGAGATGGAAAAAGTTAAATATAAGGCTCCAAAACTGTTTTCTTTTCTTATTATTGTAGAAGTAACTATATATTTTTTCTTTTTGCTTTTTGTTCCTTCCGTTTTACTTCCTCCGGTTCACAATAAATGATTTTTGGGTTTATTTTGTGGTCCAAAAATAAGTGATTTTTTCAGATTTTAAGAATATATTAATTAATTTTTTTCTACATTGCCATTGGAGTAAGTAGTATTGGAGTATGTGTTAGGAGTGTTTATGTGAAGAGGTAGTAAATATTAATATAGTCAATTCTATTGTTAATGTTAAAATGTAAATTTCTTAATACGTGTAAAAACAACCGAAAAATCACTTATTTTGAACCGGAGAAAGTATTCCTCTGGATCGACTAGGAAACTATTATTCTGCAAATTGGGCAAAAACATTAATTTAGTGGAAGAAAATTTTCATTTGTCTCACACTCACAATTGGCAAGCTATAACCACTAATTCAGCATTCTAGTAATAATAATACTAAAAATAATGAAACATCGAAGAATTGAGGTTATTAGATGTCATACAGAAAAGATTAAACTTCTACATCGTATTCATCGTACAACAACTCATTCTTGTGAAAAATATTCTTTTGTTTTGTAAGTAAATGAATTGATATTACACTCTAATATTTCCAACTAACTTCTCCAATATTTTAATTTCACATGATATTTTCTGGTCTTCTCTTTCTGGTTATCATAATTCATCCATCGAAAAATGCGATAAATTACGATATGTATATAAGTAAAATATTAATTTTAGATATATAAAATATATATTAAACGTCTTTTTTGAGAATTTTTTTTTGTTATTTCAAATCTGAACACCTTTGAAAATATTTCTAGATTCGCCACTGAGTATAAGTTTTCAGATTGAGATCCGTGATGAAAACAAAAATATTAGGTGATTTGTATTTTATTTTGTCCAAATATGGATAAACAAAATTACTCACAAATTGGAGCGAATAGTATGATTATTTCTTTAAAAAAAGGGAAATAATGGGGTACAAAAAGGAAAAGGGATAACTTGGAAGCAGAGCATCATAGAGGGAGCAGAAGCAGAAAACTGTGTTTCACTCCGACACGTGCACATGTGGCACGAAAATCTACAACCCACGCTTCTTCACATTTCTTTTCTCTACTACTACTAGTTCTTTTTTTCTATTTATTTTTTTCATTTCAAATGTTACCTTATATATTCTGTAAACCATTTGCTCCTTATAGGCGTCGAAATGAAACTAGGTACTTCGTTATTCTTTTAAATATTACAACATTTTAAGTATAAACATATTTAAGGTTATATTGACTTAGATTATATTAATGGTAATAGAAGATATATTAATTAAAAACAAATAGGGTCTAATTTATACTTTATACTATATCCTCAATATTCGGATTTTCACCAACTCGGATATTCGTGCCTTATGATGAGGTAAATAGCGGTAGCTTCAAGTTTACACAAGTGCTTTTGAAGATCCCTATCTCTTGTCTCCTCACAGAAAAAAATAATTGAAAAAAAGATCCCTTCAACCCACCCAACGGATTTCTAAACAAAAAACAAATCAACTTTGGATTAGTTTGGCTTTATCGGGTTTTTGAATTTTCTGATTTTTTATTACATAAATATTATTTTAATTCTACTTTATTAAAATTTTGATAAGTAAATGCAGTACGCGTTTCGTAAAAATTGAAACAACTGACAAATATATGATCTATTAAAATATTTTTATTAATGAATTTTCTTAGTAACACATGCTAGTTATTATTTCAATCGTCAAACAATAATTTTTCGTTAAGGTATGCTTTCAAGGTTAATCGAATTTAATAATTAAACATAATAATCAATATGACACCGAAATAATGACATATTCTATTTAATTTTAAATTATCGAAATTCAATGGCAAATTCGAAAAAGATATAAGAATTTAATAGATCTTAACATAAATATGAAAAAACAAAAAGATTGACGCATTTGAATAACACTGGATAAGAAAGTGATGATACAATCCATTGTTTAAAATATATAAAAATGGAGCTCTTCATAGTACTATTAAATATTACATCCTTAAGAATATCTCAAATATTTATAGGCATTTTTTAAAGAAATATTATATAAAGTTTTAAAAGTATATATAAAAATTAAATATTTATATATCGATTTGGTTCAAATTTGTTTACTCAATATCAAATCAAATCAAATCAAACCTAGTCGAATTTTCTAATCGGTTTGATCTAACTTTTCGACTTTGGTGCGATTGTCTGATTCGGTTCGAATATTGGTCACACCCAACTATGCCTCCTAAAAGGTCTAGCGGTCTTGCAAATATAATCCGGTTTATAAGTTCGGAGTCGAATCCCACATGGAATTAACCTACTTTCACTAGACTCGCACGAATTCAAGTGATCAACCTTCAGAAATATTAAATAACGATTTGAATGTTTACTGACCAAGAGCAAAGTAATTAAAATACAATAATTTATTACTAACAGAGGAAAGGTTTTGGACAAGATTTGGAACATCCTAAGGTTGTGATTTCCCCTATTGTCGGAATCTTCCCCGCTATGTTTTCTACTAATTTTCCTAAGTATTCTCTACCGATCGTGAGTACTTTGAGTGTCGTAATTCTCTTACGAGTAACTACCACGATTTACTAGACGTATTCTTCTGAACTACGCTAGCTAGCTCTAATTCACCGCTCACTAGGATCGCACCAAGGTTTCGTTATTCCTAATCCCACGATAAACTCTCGGTATTGATTCCTCGCATACGTTAGGAGTGATATTGTTAAACAACTACCTAAATATATATTCTTTTCCAAGCAATACACACTAAATAGGCATAGTCGATTGAGAGCTCTTCAATCAACCACAATGTAAACGTAGTTGAATACGTAGAGAAAAAGCAAAGGCAAATCTATATTAAGCGTAGTAGAAAATCACCTCCAATAGGTTCCATCAAACCCTAGATTAGAAGTTTAGCTACTATTCGTAGTAACAATTTTTCAAGTATTTTGCATAACCAAATTACAAAGAAAAGATGAAGTAATGAAGAACTCGATGATTCTCTCCTCCAAAAATTATTCCACGTGATGGTCTTGCCTCCGGTCGCAAAAACCACCTCCAGAAATGATATTTAATGACTATTTATATGTGTAGGGACATAACCTAGACAAAACAACCAATTCCAAAACTAAAAAAGAAACGAAATAGGCTTTTAAAATTCGAAACACCCTTGGTACAAGTCTCGCATCGCGATTTCTATTGCGAGCTCCATCTCGCTGTAACCCGAGCGGCGCAAGCTCAAACGCGGGCTTTAATCCTCGCCTCGCCTGCTCTAACGCGAGCAAATTGGCTCGTTACGCTTGCTGCTGCGTCGTTTCTCATTCTGCCTAACTTTTCCATTTCACATGTTCTCTTCTTTTATCCAATTCATCTTTTGTCTTCTTTTGATTTGTCTTCAATGTTGGCACAATAATACCTCATAATATTTTCCGTCATCAAATAATCACGCACCATTCTTATAATATATAAAATATACATAAAATCTTTACTTTGCTCTCAATTTTATCTTCAATGTACTACACATAAAATAAACTCAATTAAGCACAAATATAGTATAGTTTAGCATTAAAGTTCTAAATATAAGGTAAGTAATGTATTAAAAATATGGAATTTTAGCCAAACATCACTACCCCACACTTAAACATTGCTCGTCCTCGAGCAATCAAAATACACTTTACAAAGACACGACCTTTTTAAACAATTCTCTTAACTCATCACACCAAGAATCTTTAAAATAGACTGATCGCAAGGGTGTAACATCTTCACCTCAAGATTTGACTCGCAATTACCATGCATTATTCATAACCCACTCACTTACTGTAACATAGAATTCAATGACATTACCTTGCCTTCATTAATCAAGTGTCCTCGCACAACAAAAGAGAGTGGTTCCACACACAATAAGATTAAGAAAAATTAGGAACTCAAGATAGCTATAATTCACTCACTCTCAGAAATAACATCCATATGCCACAAAAGATGCACCATAGGATTTTCCGTAGTGTACCACTCTACTAATCGAGCTCATTCAGTCTGGATCAAGTAGGACTTTAATTGGTTGTAATGTAGGTTGTGGGTCAGGTAGGATGCGTTTGAAATAAGAGTGGCTACACTTCCCTAAGCACTTTAATACATACGCTTTAATATTTGAAACCCCATATTTATGTCAAACCATAACTCCACATTTACATCAATGTATATTAACTCCATACTCTTTAAGCACAATTACATCAAAAGTCACCACTGTCAAAGAATATTTTTCACAACAATACAACTATTTTTTTTTTTTTCAATTCAAGTGGCTTTTATTATTTTTTTCAAACGGTGCACCTTTCTCCTTATTTCATTAGTTCCACTCAAAATCCAAACCAACCACCCCACACTTTAACTTGTACAAAGTTCATAACAATTCAAGTGTTCATGAGAGGTGAAAAAGTTCAAATAGATGATTAATTCAAACAAATGGGTAAGGTTTGTAATGTGGTTGCCAAATAAACATGATTACAGGCTTAAAGGGGTTAACTACGTTACATAACAATTATACGGATAAACTATATATGTCTGGCTCAACAAAGAAACGCCTATATCACTTCCAAGACTGAACAAACCTACTATTTTCGCTTTGCAAACACACGGGGCAAGCTCTAGACATCATATGCAATGCACATCATAACACACAAACCTCACATACACATGGCACATAAGTCACTCACGATTGGTTTCACCAGTACACTTTAGTCAAATCAGTTAAGCAAAGTTAAGATTATACGATTTAAGGTACTTATACAAGAGTCAAAAACTGAGCCTAAGCGTCACAACCAAAGTACTCACTATTCTCAAGGCATACAAAAGTCAAGAAATATTGCTTCAATTCAATTCATATCACAATGGCTCCTATTCCTAAAAAGAACTAACTACACTCTATTCAAACAAAACCTTTGGAAAAGAACCGCGGCACAAAGGAAAACCAAAGGGGAATTACTACACTACCTACAAAGAAAGTCTTTTTTTGTCCTTTTTCTTTAGACTTAAATCCATCAAGTAAACTTTCTAGGAGATCCATCATCGAGGAAAGTCCAATGTTTTTACTTTTTTTCCGATTTAAAAGGTACTCATTTTTTTGATTTTTTTTCTATGCTAAAATAGAAAAGATGAAACTAAAAGAAAAACAAAAAATAACTAGTGTACCTAATATCTACGAGTCACACCCCACGCTTAATCCATGTTTTGTCCTCAGTGCATATATGTCACACACAAAAACAAAGTAGGGTGGTATGAAAACTCCCTGATCAGTCCTCGTCATCGCCTTCATCTTCGAAGGCCCTATTTGCAGTTGTCCACTCCTCATCCTCTGCTCCCTCCTCAGCATCATCCTCCTCCTCCTCCTCGGACTGCTCTAGCTCAGCCTCAGACTGCTCTGGTGTGTTGACATCCTCATCCTCTAGGAGTCGGTGGCCATCGCCAAGCACAACCAGCTGCTGGGCATGAGCATTGAGTGGGAAACGCTCCTTCAAGATGGCCCTCTCTTCTGTAGTGGTTGTCCGTCCCCCAATCCTAAGCTGCAAGTCCATCATCCCATATAAATGGGCCAAAAAGATGTCATGTCGAGCATTGCACTCAACACCTGTCAGTGAAGCCATATCATTCTCTTCCTTAACCCATATGCTTGTGATGTCCATTAGTGGAAGGGGAGGAGGAATGAATATATCAAAAGATTGCTCCTCCTCCACCTCTTCTGTTCTCAGGTACTGAATCAATATGTTCGCAAAGGACAATCAATCGATCCTCTCGCTTGTTCTCACTTGGGTCACTTGGTAGCGTATCATGTGGCCCACATTCACTTTCTGACCATTCATTAGGATGTATAACACGTATGACCTTTCACGACTAATAAGAGTGTCATGGTTGCATGGTAGTAGCCGCGTGTTAATCAATTTCAACCACACCTGAGCTTCTGGATTCATTTTTTTCTTAGGAAATTTCCTATGGCGATTGATTTTCTTGTCACGAACCCAAGCCTCCACACAATTAACACCACAAAGAGTGTGTATCAATGCTCGATATGTTGGACGGGTGATGAATTTGTCCAAGGGTTCCTGTGGAACATCCAGCGTACCTAAAAAATTGCATATAGCTGATGCTGAAAAATCGATCAACCTTCCCCGAATAAGCACAAGCTTCTCAAGATCATTTGGATCAAAATCGACATAAAACTCCCCAACAAGGTTGACATTGATATCCTCGGTGTCTCTAAATACACAGCTCAACCCAAGATCATGAATACCTTTCCAGATTACTTGATACTTGGCTTGTAGGTGACGTTCATGAACATCTGACTCAGAATGTATATGTCTCGGCCGACAATGCTTGTACCAGTCCTTGACATTTGGGGGTATGCTCTTAAGTCCAAATTCTCGTTGTCCCCAAGGTTGTGGGAGAGTCTCTTCTATAGCTGCAACTGCTTGCAATCCTTCAACCTGACTTGAAGTGGACTCCCCTCCTTTTTTCTTTTTCGGAGGAGGTGCAGAGGAAGCCTTGTCTTTGGACGGAGCAGTGGCTTTGCCCTTGCCTTTATTGTTGTCCTTCTTAGGAGGCATATTTGTATCTACACATGTGAACATTATTCAGTTTTAGACGCATTGAATCACTTCAAAACATAGTCTTGCGACCCCACACTTAAGAGTTCATCACACGATGTTCAACAATTGTCAAGGCTACTCAGACTTCACCTCGTTCTTTTAGCATGGGAATCAATCACTAACACAATGATACCTTCTACAATTTCGGAGCATCGGGCTACCCGTGATCCACCCCACACTTAGAATTTCAAGCGGTGTATGGTGACATAGCACTAGTATTATAATCCCAGAGACACGGGCTCTAATGGGGGGTAAAGAGTGCCTTTGAGGCATTTTTCTAAACACTTAGAGCGCACTAGTGTTGTCAGAATGGTTGTAGGTATGAGGGATTGCCTCACCCTCCCCAAATCGGCTTGGGGATTTTATGTTACTACCCTTGCACACAACAACAATACCAAACCTATGGGGTTATGAGATTAGGACGAGTAAGCACGTTATTAATATGGAGATATACCCACAAGTTGTTGGATTCACATTACTTAATTCTTCCCAAAGAAAAGAGTTAGGAACATACCTTAGATGCTTAGTAGGAGGGAATGATCTTCAATTGATGTTGCAAGTGAGTGAAGGAATGTATGAGTAATTGTCTTCAATGGGGTTTATGAGATTGGGGTATGCAGTAGATAGGTTTGTGCAATTTAGGAATTGAGTGTGTTGTGAGATGGGAGAAATCGGATAGGCAGCGTATTTGTTTTAAGTGAGGCCTGAAACTTAAAAAACACATTACCTGGCGACGCGAGCTCCTTTGCAAGCAAAATACCTGGCGAGACGAGCTCAAACGCGAGCTTAGAGGCAGGCGACCCAAGGGCTTCCGCGAGACACACCTCGCTATAACCCTCGTTGGGCGAGCTCCACAGCGAGAAAAATTCCTGGCGACGCAACATGTGCCACGAGATTTACCTCGCTTTAACCCTCGTTGGGCGAGCTCTACAGCATGCTGAAGACCTAGCGACGGGCGGCCTAACGCTAGATTGAAGGCTGGCAACACGATGTTGAAGGCTGGTTTATTTTGCATTACGCATCGTGATCCATTACCTTTCCATGCACCAAGATGTAGCTAAAAACGTGTTAGTGCATAAAAACAAGCAACAACAAAAAAATTCTAGCTAAAAAAAACTATGAATTGGGTTACCTCCTAATGAACACCTTAGTTAACTTCACGGCATGACGAATACAACATTACAATGGGTTGCCTCCTATGAAGCGCCTGATTTAACATCGCGAAATGACACAGACAATCGAATTAATGTTCACTCAACATTTTTGGCTCTTGCAAATGAGTCACTGATGCCACTTTTTCCTCATTCATGCCCAAGTAATGTTTCAACCTTTACCCATTGACTCTAAAGTTGGGAGAACCATATTCTGATGCAATTTCTGCGGCTCTAGTGGGATGCATCTCTAGCACAAGGAATGGTCCTGACCATATTGACTTCAACTTGCCCGGAAACAACTCAAATCTCGAATTGTATAATGATACCACATCTCCGGGTTTAAAATTTCGCTCAAGAATGTTTTTGTCATGCACTAGCTTCATTCTTTCCTTATATAGCCTTGTACTCTCAAAAGCATGGTAACGGAACTCGTCAAGTTCATGCAGCTCTGTGACTCTACTCGTTTCGGCGGCCTCCAAGTCCAGATTTAATTGTCATAACGCCCAGAAGGCTCTATGCTCTAACTCCACCGGTAAGTGACATGCCTTTCCAAACACCAATTTGTACGGTGACATACCAATCGGAGTTCTGAATGTTGTGCGGTAGGCACATAGAGCATCATCCAATTTTCTCGCCCAATCAGTCCGAGTAGCATTTACAGTGTTGCTCAAAATACTCTTGATTTCTCTGTTCGACACCTCCACTTGCCCACTTGTTTGTGGGTGGTAAGGAGTGGAAACCTTATGGCGAACGCCATGTTTCTCCAACAACTTTTCAAAGGCTCGCTTGCAGAAGTGGGTGCCTCCATCACTGATAGTCGCTGTTGGATTACCAAATCGGGTGAAGATATTTTTTCTCAGGATACCAATAACCCCCTTCACATCATTTGTTGGAAGTGCCACGACTTCTACCCATTTCGAGACATAGTCCACAACTACCAGTATGTACTTGTTACTATATAAGTTGACAAATGGTCCCATAAAATCGATTCCCCATACATCAAATACTTCCACCTCTTGAATTTGGTTCATGGGCATCTCATGTCGGCGTGAAATATTCCCCGTCTGTTGGAACTCATTGCAACTTTTCACCCATAAGTGTGCATCTTTAAACAACGTCGGCCAATAAAAACGTGACTTCAACACTTTAACAGTTATCCTTACTCCTCCAAAATGACCTTCATACGGGGAAGCATGACATACCTGCAAAATAGAAGGTTGGTCTATCTCGGGAATGCATCTCCGGATCATGTTATTAATACAAATCCTAAACAAATATGGTTCATCCCAAAAATACATGTGACAATCACGAAAGAACGTTTTATTTTGCACAGAGAACAAGTCATAGGGAACAATATTGCTTTCCAGGTAGTTTGCAATATCTGCATACCATGGCGTTACCTCAAGGCTCGTGGCTAAAAGTTTCATCTGGGAAAGTCTCCATGATCTCTTCCACCTCAACCTTCTTTTCAACTCCTTCGAGCCTGGACAATTAGTAAGCAACTTGGTTTTCAGTTTCCTTTTGGTCACGGATTTCCAAGTCAAACTCTTACAGCAGTAGCATCCATCAAATTAGGCGCGACTTTGAGTCCTTCTTCTCAATTAGGTACCTGAGAGCAGCATGGTCAGTATAAACAATTACCTTTGAGCCTATCAGGTATGACTTGAATTTGTCAAACGCAAACACCATTGCTAGCATCTCTTTCTCTGTCATTGTGCAATTCAGTTGGGAACCACTCAAGGTTCCACTTGCATAGTATATCAGATGCATGACTTTATTTTTTCTCTGCCCAAGAACTGCTCCCACAGCATAGTTGCTTGCATCACATATCAGCTCAAAAGGTTGTCCCTAGTGGGGTTCCACTATGATTGGTACAGTCACCAGTCTCTTTTTCAACTCCTCAAACGCTACCCTACAGTTATCATAAAACACAAATAGGTGATCATTTTCAAGAAATTTACAAAAAGGGTTAGCAATTTTGGAGAAATCTTTTATAAACCGCCTATAGAAGTCGGCGTGACCAAGGAAACTTCTTATCGCCTTGACAGAAGTGGGTGGAGGTAACTTCTCAATTATATCAACCTTAGCACAGTCTACTTAAATGCCTTTACTTGACACTAGATGTCCCAAGACTATACCTTCGTGTACCATGAAATGGCACGTTTCCCAGTTCAGTACTAGATTAGTCTCCATACATCTCTTCAATACTCTTTTCAAGTTCATAAGGCAATCATCGAATAAGTTCCCCACCATTGAGAAGTCATCCATGAAAACCTCCATTATTTCTTCTACCATAAATGTGATAATGGCTATCATGCACCTTTGGAATGTGGCGGGTGCGTTGCATAAGCCAAACGACATTCTCCGAAAGGCATAGATGCCATAGGGGCAAGTGAAAGACGCTTTCTCTCTATTCTATGGGGCAATAGAGATCTGGTTATACCCCGAGTATCCATCCAGGAAGCAAAAATGGGACCTCCCCGCCAATCTGTCTAGCATCTGATCAATGAATGGCAGCGAAAAATGGTCTTTTCGGGTGGCATTGTTCAATCTTTTGTAGTCCATACAAATTATACATCCTGTGACTGCTCTTGTTGAGATCAACTCATTGTTCTTGTTTTGCACCACAATCATTCCACCTATTTTTGGCTCACACTGAACTAGGCTAACCCAACTGTTGTCGGAGATGGGGAAAATGATTCCCTCATCTAACCACTTGATCACCTCCTTTTTCATGACTTCTTTCATGTTGGGGTTCAACCTTCTTTGATGTTCTCTGGAAGGTTTGTGCCATCTTCCACTAAAGTCTTATGCATACAGAAGGCCATACTTATCCCCTTAATATCTGTAATGGTCCAACCAATTGCAGTTTTGCACTCTATTAACACCTGCAAAAGTTGTTTTGCCTGCACATCTAACAAACCAGATGAGAATAACATGCAACGTTGAGTTATGTCCCAATAAAGCATACCTAAGGTGAGCGGATAGTGGGTCAGTTCCAACTGTGGTGGATCTTCGATCGATGGCTTAGCTAGATGAGTCTTTCTCTCTTCTAAGTGTAAAGACTCGAATTCGAGCTCTCTTTTCCAGTACCCTTGGCCTTCAAGAGACAACAACCACTCTGCCAAGTCCTCACCATTTACCTCTTCTAAGTTCATGAGGCAGGACGCAAGAGGATCTTTTGCATTAAGTGCCTCATCATCTTACTCCATGATCACATCCACAACTACTATCAAAGAGCAATTTGCAAACTCACTAGGTCACTACATAGACTTTTGCACATTAAATGTTATCTCTTCATCATTCAGTCTCATATTTAGCTCCCCAGTTTCATAATCAATTGTATCTCTCCCAGTGGACAAGAATGGCCTTCCTAAAATTATGGGATTCTCCTCGTCGACCCGGCAGACCAAAATGACAAAATCTTCCGGAAACACAAACCTTCCAACCTGCACCAGTGCATCATCAAGTATAACTGATGGCCTGTTCACCGTTCGGTCGGCTAGCTGTAGTAACATGGACGTGGTTTTGCTATTCCAATGCCTAACCTTTTATAGATAGCCAAGGGCATCAAGTTTATGCTCGCCCCCAAATCATACAATGCTTTAGCAAAAGCATAACTGCCTATTGTGCATGGGATTGTAAATCTCCAAGGGTCGGACAACTTCTCAGCTATGGGTCTCGTCACGACAACACTACATGTGTGAGTTAGTGTAACATTGGCCAAGTCTTGAAAGCCGAACTTGCGAGACATCAAGTCCTTCATCATTTTTGCATACCCAGGCTTCTCCCTCAAGGCGTCAATCAATGGAATATTCACCTGGATTTGCTTCAACATCTCCATGAATTTCTTATACTGCTCATCCTTATGATATTTGGCCAATCTCTGTGGGACGGGTGCTGGAGGTCGTTTCTTTCCTGTGACTTGAGTTTGATCCTGCTCAAGCACTGTTTCTAATGCCTTCTCTTGCAATACCTTAGTCTCCTTTGCAACCTCTTTTTCTTTGCTTGTTTCCTCTTATGCATGTTGTACCATTACCTATGTTAACCCTATTGAATCATCTACCTCAATTGGTACTGGCATAAGTATCTCAGTTGGCCGGCTTTCCCGAGAATTTTCTTGCTCTAGATCAATATCTCTACCATTTATTAGACTCACTGCCATAAGCTACTTCGGGCCCTACTCTTTTGGATTGACATGTGTGTCTGCAGGTAACGTCACTTGGGGACGATTATTCAGAGCCATAGATATTTGTCCTAATTGAATCTCAATGCCTTTTATCGGTGAGCCATATGCTTCCACTTTCTCTTGCATTTTTGCATTGGACCCAATCAGTTGTTGTAGCATTTCTTTAATTTCATACAACCCATCATCTTGTCTCACTATCTGTTGTTGTTGAGGCTGTTGTTAAGCTAGCTACTGATTTTGCATGTTGCCTTCGGTAAGGCACAACTTGACCCTATGTCGCATAGCTCCAGGATGGTTCCTATTATTATATTGTTGTTGTGCTGGTCTATACTGTTGATTCTGCTACCCCCAATTCTGACCACCTTGCCTATGTCCTCCATAGTTGCCCACGTAGTTCATATTTTCCTGATAGTTCTGGTTGTCACTTTCACCACTCCACGTGCATAAATATGGTTGGTTAATACATGGTGTATATAAGCCTCCATTAGTCGTGTTAACTATGTGTACCTGCTTCTGGCCTGATTCGTCAATCTTCTTAGTGAGGATACTTATTTTGCGTCATCAGAGTGGCCATATTCTCGACTATGGAGTTGTTTAAGTCCAAAGCCATTGAGTGAACTACAGGAGTGATTGTAGTGTCTCTTGTCATTCATCCTGAGTTTTGAGCCATTTAATCTAGCAGAACTTTACACTCTCGAAATGATTTGCTCAAAAATGCTCCTCCTGCTAAAGCATCAACATTGGCCTTCAAGCTATCTGCCAATCCCATGTAAAACCTTTGTCCTAACATATGATATGGAATGCCATGATGTGGGCACTTAACCAGCACCCCCCTGAACCTCTCTCACATTTCTTGTAGTGTTTCATCTAGTTTCTGCCTGAAGCTCAATATCTCATCAACTTGCTTGGCAGTCTTATTTGGCGAGTAGAATTTGTTCAAGAACTGCTTGACCACTTCCTCCCGTGTGGTGATGGAATTTGTGGGGAGCGAATTGAGCCAAGTATGAGCTTCTCCAGTCATTGAAAATGGAAACAATAACAGTCTGATTGCTTCCGGTGTCACATTCGGTTTCCATTGAGTGACACAAACTGACAAAAAGTTTTTCAGATGCTGTTGTGGATCTTCAGCGTATGACCCTGAGAGAGTCCCTTGTTCTGCAGCAGATGTATCATGTTGTTTGTGATTTGAAATGACTCCGCTTGTATTTGATTGAATGCAATTGCGGTTGCCTGAGTTTCATCGGTGGGTTGTGCCCAATCATACAAGGCCGCTTCTGGCACAAGTGGTGCCACACCGTTATTGTTCGGGTCATTCACATTGTTTCGGTTGTTATGGTCGTCTATGATGTCACCCATATCTAGTTCGATTCGTTCTGTTGAGTTTTGTTGTCGTTTGTCCTTCTTGTTTGCACGATTTATTACCTTGAAAACTTTCTCAGGATCCGATAATGCTTCAAACAATTCACCAGTTCTTGAGGAGTTTCTAGGCATGCACCTATAACACCCAAGACTACAAACGTTAGAATTCCGATATAATTAATTTAAAATGAAGAAAATTGATTAAAGTAAGAATCCTAGCACTTCTTCTAGCTGTAATTAATAACACCGTAAATTCCCCAACAATGACGCCAAAATTTGATCAGGCTCAACTATGCCTCCTAAGAGATCTAGCGGTCATTGCAAATACAATTCGGTTTACAAGTCCGGAGTCGAATCCCACATGGAATTAATCTACTAATTACAATCACTAGACTCGCACGAATTCAAGTAATCAACCTTCAGAAATATTAAATAACGGTTTGAATGTTTACTGACCAAGAGCAAAGTAATTAAAATGCTATAATTTATTACTAACAGAGGAAAGGTTTTGGACAAGATTTGGAACATCATAAGGTTATGATTTCCCCTATTGTCGGAATCTTCCCCGCTACGTTTTCTATAAATTTTCCTAAGTATTCTCTACCGATCGTGAGTACTTTGAGTGTCGTAATTCTCTTACGAGTAACTACCACGGTCTACTAGACGTATTCTTCCGAACTACGCTAGCTAGCTCTAATTCACCGCTCACTAGGATCGCACCAAAGTTTCGTTATTCCTAATCCCACTTTAAACTCTCTGTATTGATTCCTCACATACGTTAGGAGTGATATTGTTCAACAACTACCTAAATATATATTCTTTTCCAAGCAATACACACTAAATAGGCATAGTCGATTGAGAGCTCTTCAATCAACCACAATGTAAACGTAGTTGAATAAGTAGAGAAAAAGCAAAGGCCAATCTATATTAAGCGTAGTAGAAAATCATCCTCCAATAGGTTCCATCAAACCCTAGATTAGAAGTTTAGCTACTCATATTCGTAGTAACAATTTTTCAAGTATTTTCATAACCAAATTACAAAGAAAAGATGAAGGCATGAAGAACTCGATGATTCTCTCCTCCAAAAATTGTTCCACGTGATGGTCTTGCCTCCGGTCGCAAAAACCTCCTCCAGAAATGGTGTTTAATGACTTTTTATGTGTGTAGGGACATGACCTAGACAAAACAACCAATTCCAAAATAAAAAAGGAGACGAAATAGGCTTTTAAAATTCGGAATACCCTCGGTACAAGCCTCGCATCACGACCTCTATTGCGAGCTCCATCTCGCTGTAACCCTAGCGGCGCAAGCTCAAATGTGGGCTTTAATCCTCGCCTCGCCAGCTCTAACGCGAGCAAATTGGCTCGCTGCGCCTGCTGCTGCTTCGTTTCTCATTTAGCCTAACTTTTCCATTTCACATTTTCTCTTTCTTTTTTTTCCAATTTTTCTTTTGCCTTCTTTTGATTTGTCTTCAATGTTGACACAATAATACATCATAATATTTTTCGTCATAAAAAAATCAAGAACCATTCTTGTAGTATGTAAAATACATATAAAAGCTCTACTTTGTTCCTGATTTCGTGTTTAACGTATCTACACATAAAATAAATTCAATTATACATAAATATAGGATACTTTAGCATTAAAGTCCCAAATGTAAAGTAAGTAATACATTAAAAATATGAAATTTTAGCAAACCATCAAATACCCTAAGACAAGTTTCTTCATACGGTTGGCTTTTGGATAATATTTGAGTCCGAATTTGAAATTCAAACCTCGAACTCAAGGACATAGTTTTCCGTTAAAAGATCTAGTTGTCATATAACTATTGTAATAAATAATTTTTGATGATTAACATGTAAAATGTATTCGTTAAAAAAGAAAAGGCTGAGATGCAAAAATAGTTATAAATATAACATATCGTGATATATATAATAAATAGTGAGGATTGGACGAAATAATTCTTTTAAAATTCACTAATTTATCGACATCAAGTTCTTAAAAGGGCTTAATTTTGCTCTATCATTATTTTGCAAGTGCTTAATTTCATGCATAAAAGTATCCTTAGTCACCTTATATATTATCAACCTTTAGCTAATTCGACACAATTTTGTAAGATCCTTCTACGTTGTTAAAAGATGAACTAATAATTGTCAAGAGGTCACAGCCTATTGTTAGAGTTCGAGTTATGCAATTAAACCTTCTCTATTTCAGTCAACTAGCTGCAAATAAAACATAAATTGTAAATTTTACCTTTTTATATTGTGAATGAAGTTGGAAAAGAAGGAGATATTTATATATATATATATATATATATATATTTTTAAAGGAAAATCCAAATTTGGGACCATCTAAAGCAAGACAAAATTGCAGGCTAGCAGCACCTGCTCGGAAACTCAGGTAAAGACCAGACCATAGTCAATATGACTAGGAGCTTTCCAAACTGCAGAGATATGTTTTTTGTTGACTATAACTTAGAATATCTACTCAACTAGGATTCTTCTCCCTCCCTCCAACACTTCCAATACATAAAATAGACTAGTGAAAGAAACAAAAGTAAAAAGTGAAAATCATCTATCTAATTGTCTCCCCATTATTTGTTTGTTTTTTCCTCTTTTACTTTTCCTTTTCCTTTTCTTTTTCTAATATAGTATGTTTTGAAGGTTGTATCGGAAATAACCTCTTTACCTATATAAGGTAAGAATAACGACTATATATATAGTCAAACTTTGTTATAACAACATCTCTATATAATAGTCATTCACTATAAAAGTCGAGCTTATTATCGAAACCGATCATTATATTATGTTATAATATATGTCCTCTATAACAATACTTCACTATGGCAGCCAAAAAAATTCAAAACAAACGAGGTTGTTATAAAGAGATTTGACTGTAATTATCCTCTCCTGACACAAATTATGAAATTATACCGGGTATATTGTTATTATTTTTAGATCATGCATCTTGAAGGTTTTTGCTTACTTTTAGTGTGATCCAAATTTGATCTACCAATTAGAGTTTAAGGCAGCTGTCTCGTGTAAATTGAAATTTAGAAGGGACTGAATATATAAATATGGCCAAAACTACGTACATGTGATGGTAGTTCTTTTTTTTTTTTTTTTTTAAAATAATTGTGAAGCTCGTTCATAGAAGGGTAAATTGTAATTTGCTAAAAGAAAAGGACCAAAATGTACAACATAAGACATGGGACCTGTGATTTTAATAGATTTGCAGAGGTGGGGAAATGTAGAATTAATTGCAAGTCCCCCCAGTAATATATAATATATCATGGCTCATGACCAAACAAGGTTAGATCTCTCGTTCTTTCTTTTCTTTGAAAATTGATGAATATGCCGTAAGCAGAAGACGTGATCTCTATGGACCTTTTCAAATTTTGTGGTCTTTTCTTTCCTCCAACGTACACCGTACACGCTATAATGAGAAAGAGGAAAACTTTAAATGTATCCAATATCCTTAATATAAGTAGGTAAATTGAATTATAAACGACTCACTCTCGACAAAAGATATTTTTTACATTGACGAAAAACATATAGTAAAATGTGTGAATTACAGAATCTCATGAACCATCGAGTCTTTGAACGTAAATTGTGCCTGAAACCATTAGGCTAAGAACACGTCAACCTAGACGTCACGTAAAAAAAATAGATTAACTGATTTTTTTTAATAACATCATCGAGTAACCTACTGTAAAACGAGATACAATTTGTTAGAAGTAATTTTGTAATGCAACACAAATATAAGTTAATTATTCGTACAAGTTATTTACATTAGGAAACAAGTAAATAAGATTAACATACTTTCAAGGAAATTCAAGGATCTTGACATTTCAATTTTGCCACTTAAGCTAAACTTCATTGCGTATAGCTCGTAAAAACTTTTCTTGTAGAGTTGTAGTTGGTTGTAAATACTGCATTAGCGTGATGGTAATTGTTTTTACTACTTGTAGTTAGGATGCCAAATTCAAATTATATCTTTTTATACATCAATGATCAATGGTTTAATTTTAAAACAACTGTTTTTAGTACTTAATCAAGTTCCATTTAACAAACACTAGCCTACTATTAAATGAAGGCAAAAAGATAACATTCCTACTGCAAAATCACTGAAAGAAAATGAAAAGATACGTTGTAGCTTTTCAAGGCTTTCCTAATTTCTTTCTTAATTTCTACTTAGGTGGAGCCACCCAAATTTTCTATAGAATATTAAAAAGTACTAAATACAGTGTAATTAAACAACAGAACGAACTCCTGTTAGGATTTTGGACCGTTCAAAAATTTTAATTCTAAGCTTGAAATAATACGTTAAAAAGAGAGCTAAGAAAATGTTTAAGGAATATTCATAAATTACATTACAATAAATATTTTAACGTATAAATACTTGGTTTGGTTTCGATTTGACTTATTTAGTTAAAACTAAGTCAAACCAATTATGGTCGTATCATACTTATTTTTCTCCCCTTATTTGACTCGGATTGTCGGTGCGATTTATCGATTTGTTCTGTACACCTCTGGTTGGCGGAGGATAATGTCTCAGCTACACAAATTGATGTTGTTGATCGGCTCACTTTTCTTTTTTGCTCAATAGAGGATGGATTCCTAAGACTAAGACCTTGCTATAGTGCCAAAAATCTCTTAACTATATTGATAAGAAGATATAAAAATGGAGAAGATAAGTTGCCAACTATCAGAGGGCAAATCAATTAAAAGCAAAGTACATAAGATTTTGGCATCTTAAAAAACAGTTGTAATGTTGATACTTTGTGAGACCGAAGTTGCTGTGTTATCTCCAAGCCATGTGTATCAGTAATGAAAATGTGTTAATCCCCTAGCTATGATGGGTCCATGACACTTAACTTAGTCAACATCTCAAGTCTATTTCAAGTAAATTTATCTTAATATATAAAAGCTCAAAATTAAAGTGTCAACACGAAAAGATGGTAACACCAAACAAAATCTTCATCACTTAACTGTTTCTTTGCTTCAATCTACTTGCACCGATTGAGATGGGCATAAATAATGTCTCCTAATTATTCTTATCTTATCATCTTCACATTATTTGATTTTTGTACTTTAGACAAGTCAAGTTTATTTTGTAAAATAACAGTGAGTCTTTCGAAACATATATTTAATTACCCTTAAAATTGGATATCAATTAAACTTATAATGTGGTTTTAAGGACACTTGATTTCACTTAGTACTAATTGATAAATATAAGGATTAGTAATAGAAATTAACAATAAAGTAAAGTATTCCAGTGTTGAAACGGAATCCAATCCTCGAGCTAGGGTGTCCTCGAATAGATTGATACCAAAACAGTAAAAAATAGAGCAAGTTGATGAACAAGAGAGTATAAGCTAAAAAGAGAGTGTTATATTGCCTTTTTATGCGAGTATCAATGCGCGTTACAAATGATTAGAAAACTCTTTATATAGTAGAGAGATTCTACTTATGATATAACTCTAATTACAGACGAAAATTCCATGATTATCTAATTAACCGTTCTTGATTTGATCCATTCTGAGATTCCCACCATGATCTTAGACCAGTCACGGATATCTCGCCTTTCTGTTATTTCAATCTTGCTCGGCGTCTGTCTTATTCGGTCTCGATCGCTATTGGCCTCGATTTCGACAGGCACCTCGAATCCCGAACTCGGTATCTTGTCCTCGTGCTTCTGTTTAATCTACTACGGAGTCGATCTTCGATCCTTCCCCCCAGTGGCGATGCCAGGAAATTCAGTAAGGGCGTTCAAATTTGAACACCCTTTGCCAGTGGGCTATGCAAGGGTGTTCAAAATCTATTTTTAATCAATAACAAACAATATTTTACCTTATACGTAGTATAATTTATCGGCGAAGGGTGGTTAGTTGACCACCCTTGACCCTATGTACCTTCGCCCCTGCATCCCTTGGTCCTGGTGAATTAGTAAAATCGAGTGAGCCGGATTTTAACCATATGCACACTGAATGGAGAATGTTAAATGCACATTAGCTTGAACTATTTTTGTTGAAACTATCATTCCAATTTTGAATAATTTCTCATAATTATTTTGAAGGGTTCTTTATTGAAGGTGTAAATAAGCTGGTAGGGTTTCCACATGGTCATGTGTTGAAAGGAGAGATGGACGCCTTAACTCAAGCCTTTCTGATTTGCCCCAACCGTTAATAAAAGATAAGAAAAAGAAATGAATAGTAAAAGCTTTTCATTTTGTCATATTTTTATAATTAAAAATGAAATCAATTGTTTAACACAGATATGTTTGCTTAATTCTATGGCACTAAAAAAGATAATAGTAGTAATATGGTTGAGATAGGGAAGACAAAAAACTGCCAAAGAAACGTGAAGGGGGCTGGTCACTGTTCAGTATAGGATCCCTTCAGAATCGATAAACCAATTATTTAATTAACCTCTTGCTTTAACCTGCCAAAATAATAATAATAATACAATATTTTTTTGTGTGTTAGGCATGGTTCTTAAATTTGAGGCATTCTTTTTTTCCTTTTGTGTTTATTTTGCTCAATTTTCTACTTAAACTAGTGCTTTCTTTTTCCTTTGTAGATTGTGTATGTTTTTTTAGATGATTTTTTATACAATCACGGGCATGATATTCTTGAATACTATAGGTATGCCAAATTATGCGATTTGTTTGACTATTTTCGCCAATTTGATTATTTCTAAAGTGATACTTTGTTAGATTTGCCTTTTCCTGTTTTTCCAATGACAAGATATTTTAATTAATTTAATCACAACTTAACATTTTTTGTATATTATAAACTTGTAGTTCCTACTTCCTATATTTCGAAACATACATATAAAATGATTGTTCAGAAAAGACCAAACAACTGCATATAAACTAAGATGAATTTTGGAGGATGAAATATCTTTAAAATTGTTTATCCTAAAAAACGGATAACAATTAAATTTGTAAGTGATTTTAAGGATACGTGGATTAATGTGATACAAGCGATAAATTCCATTAAATTAAACAAATAAAGATATAGTAAATTCAAACCATGCGAGGAGGATAATCCCAGCCTTGATGAAATTATATTGTATTGCTTTGGGATGTGTGTTACAATGAATAATGAGACCCCTAAATAGTAGGGGAATCCTACTCTAGGTACAATTCCAAAAAGGTAAAAATCTCCCGTTTAACTAATCACTCGATTACCGTTGATACGTACCAAGATCTGCATAGAGATACCCAGTTGGTCACATATATTACGACCTTCCGTTAATCGTGTTCGATTGCCTTGTAATGTTGACTGACGTCTCTAGGGATTTGGACCGATCCCGGGGTCATGGCCTCGATACACTCGAGGGTGGGCGTCGTGCCCCGGGTGCCTGACTCGACGAATCCATTATTTCGGTTCCGGTTCCTTGCCCAATTTATCTTATCGGGAACCGGATCGGCTTATAGCTCCGGTTTCACCCGTATACAAAAATCACTCACGTGCAAGTATGTAAAATTTGATCATTGGTGAATAAATTCATTGTATGAAATGGAAGAAACTTTATCAGAAGAAGGATTTACTTTTCTCATTGGAGTTAGTTGTAAATAGGGAAAACATTTAATCGAAATTGTTTTGAAGATAGCATCGCTTTGGAGATTTTTCTTTTTTTTTAAAAAAAAAAAAGAAGAAGAAAGAGTACTACTGGTTCCATTTAAAGTGGCAACTACTCTAGGAGACAAATGATTAATTAAGATCAACCTCATGATTAGACAGATAAGTAAAGTTTGACTAGTCTAATCCTAGTGTAGAATGACAATAATGATGTACTTCTAGATCTCTTATTTAACAAACATTTGTTACTTCTTTTTTCTTCTTCTCTTTTAATTGTCTAAATAAAATTCCATTATATCCTGTCATTCTGTAGCAATATGTCTCCCTGATTGAGCTAGAAAAATAAATAATAAAAATCAGAAGCAGAAGAAAAAAAAGTAAAAAGTGTTTTGGTTGAACTCTCGTAAGAATTGATTTGGAATATTAATAATTATTAAACGACAAAGAACAAACAGGTGATGGAAACAACTAATTTAATTCCCTTTTTTTTTTTTTTTGGAATCCAGTTTTGGAGAACAGCTTAGAGGAATTGTTCTTAGGGTAGTTGAGTTGTAAGATCATGACCTTTTTTCAAAGGTCGATTATAGCAAAATGTACTTCCATATGAATGACCATTATATTATTACTTTACTAGATACTATATCATATAAAAAGTAATTCACATTATTTTAGCAAAAAATACAGCTTTTTGTCGTAATTTTGAGAACAAGGGGTGATGGACCTAGTTGCCAAAATCATTTCCAAACTTCAAGGGATGTCTCTTATTACTCGATTAAAAAGGGCAGTCCAGCATAAATTATCCCGCGTTCGCGTAAGGTCGGGAAAAGTGCGGCACCCCGAGAGAAGTAGACAATGTGACACTTGAAAGAATAGAATTAATGCCCGTTAGAATGGACAGGGACCCCAATCCTAACGAAGTAGTTCCTCCGGAATTCAATGAACAACAACGATTACTTAGGATCAGCTTGCGAATTTATGGCACCGTAGTACAATCATTACCAATGGCACGATGTGCGCCCTAATACAAGCATAGTGTCTGCTTCCACGACTTGAACTCGTGATCTATAGGTCACACGGAAACTACTTTACCATTGCTCCAAGGCTCCCATTCTCTTAATACTTGATTAATTTGTATAATATTGAATTATCTATAAGTTATGATGTCCATATTTGTCACTATCTTTTAATCACTGAGTTTTTAATGACTACTTGTTTAGCCCAAAAAGGGAAAATATTGAGGATATCAATAGAGTTTTACACTCAAAAGTGTAGGGTGGCCTCAAGACACTATATCAACTTTTTATGTGCAAGCACGTTCATCTCTCCCATAATACTAGAAATAAAGGACTAGAAATTCATTCTTAGTGCAGAAATAATGATACATAACAACGTGCTAGCAACAAAACAAAGTGCATGCAGGTGAAACCATGAAGAAGAGAAACCCTAGTTAGTATATATTATACATTTAAGAGAAATTAAAATATACAACCAAGAACATTTACATTTATTTAATTATAAGAAAATAAAAAAGAACATATATAGAAGCTTGTTACACCAACTTCCAGTTGGGAAACAACTCAGTAAAGCACTAATAATAGGCCCCCACAGCTTCTTATGTCCTCTATTTATGAAGCATTATTTTTCATCTAAGTTTTGTTCTATACACCTACCAAAAAAAAAAATGTGAAAAATAAAAATAAAAATAAAAATAGCACCCACCCCCTATCATTTCAAGAAAATTTGTCCCTCGGCCAGCATAACATGTGCTTAGCCATTCCATCAATCTTTTTAAAGTCCAGAGATGAGAGATGAGAGATGAGAGATGAGAGAACCTTTTGTTGTTGCTGTTCCCACAAACCATCTTACAAACTTTCACGTCTTTCTTTCTTTAAAAATAATTTCATGCAACCTAAGAAACTCATCAATATTTTCGTAGACAATCGTTTTTCAAAGCCATAAGGTAGGGGATACTACACATATTAGGTGTACCCACTAATAATTTGGATTTTTAGGGTCGTCGGTTAGTGACTAATACAAATTATTTACCTCCAAATACTAACCAGAATAATTGTGCCTCAGTCCCAAGCAAGTTTACGTGATTAATTTTCACTGACCATGGTGGTAATTTATCATAATTGACTAATAGTTTTATGTATTCTGAACCTACCACAACTCTCGTCCTTTGTATCAGCGACAAGATCAAGCTCGCGTAGGCGGATTTCTTTTTTTTTTCTTCCTTAATGATATTTTCCTCAAAATATCACAAAAGAAAAAGAGAAAAGAGGCCAAAGAGAAATGAACAAATTAAATAAATAGTACATTCTTTCTTCTATTTGTTTTTTTTAATCACACTTTCTAGTGACTGTGATTGCAAAAGTTAAAGACATAGACCATGTGGACAAGACTAGAGATATGTAAAACGTAATGGTCCTATATGATCACTTCCATAAAAGTGCAATTTTTCATAGGATTAATTTTCTTGCAAAGCACTAAATTTAGGTGACATGTCCCTTTTTCCAAGTCCGTTTCAAACCTAGTATGTACTTAACTATGACTATTAAAATGTCCCTTCAGTTCACAGCAAGAATCTAATTATCGATTAATTAAGGCTTTACAACGTATGAGGTTGCTACGTTTGGTGCTTCACCAATCAGGAGGTTCATTCCAATCAATTATTATTGCATTATATATGGTATATATATAATCATCACTAGCCACAACCCAAAAGAAAATTTACTAATTCAAGAATTTCAAATTAGGTTTTTGGATTGGACCCTTCGAACATGTTGGGATATACAACCTATTTAATTTATTGGATCTAAAATCTATTATTTGTACTCATTTAGCATAAATATAGAATCGGAACTGAAGTTACTGAATTCAACTGAAACCATATGGTAAGTTCGCCCTTGCTCCCTCCCCCTCCCCCCCAAAAAAATGCCCGTCGAAACCCAAAGGGAGGGAGGGGTTAATGTATAATGTAAAAAGTCCATGGAAGTAGCTGCATTCAATCCACTACTAGAAAATACCTTTTTTCCGACTACAAATTCCGACTACAAAATATCAGTCAACAATTTTCCGACTACTGTAGTCGGAAATTTCATATTTATTTTTTTAATTATTTTTACGAATTATTCAGACTACGTTTTCGACTAATATAATCATAAAGTTTCGCGTAAAATTGTGCGCCTAAAGTTTCCGACTACCGTAGTCGAAACATTAGATAGTATGTGGTCCCTACAGTTGAAGCCGGAATTTTTTTAATTAAAAAAATTAATTAATATATAGTTTCCAACTACAGTAGTCGGAAAATTAAGTTATTTTAATTTCCGCATAACCCTTATATTTTTCTAATTCTTTTTTCCCACAATTTCGTTCTTACTCTGTATCTCATCGCCTCTCTCTCAACGGCGCCGGCAAAATCGACGACGAGGGTTTCAGCAGGTACGCGCGCTCTCTCTCTCTCGTCTAATCTTTGGCCAAGACTAGGGTTTTGATTTTAGTGTGCAAATTCAAAAGATATTACTAGGGTTCCGATTTTAATCAGAGCTTTTCATTCTCTTCACAATTGTTTGTCAAAATTCGATTTTAATCAGAGCATTAAGGTTGCTACTCCAGAAACACCAAATGTTATCATTAGAGATGCAATTATGGAAGCCCAATTCCTGTAGTCATCAATTTTGCTCTTATTCACAAAAGGTTCAAAGACAACAACAAACTGTGCTATTTTGAAAATAACAGGGTTGGGCTAGAAGAAGGCAACAGTTGTTGATGGCCTAGCTAGAGTATAGATTATAGAAAATTTCTTGATTTTTATGGTATTTTTTACTAAAAGAAGTTTTGATAATTAAAAGAATGTACATATTATTCGTAGGTATTCCATAAGCTGGGTATTGAGTGTTTTTGGGATAAGCCCTGCATGTAATGATCAATTTGTCGTTGATCCAACATTATGATTTGGTTAAGGAGATATAACACTTTGGTTAAGGATGTTTGGCATCTACTGCATTGACATCCTGTTCAAAGACAAATTTCTATCTTTGAAAATAATTTAATTTTAATCATTTTATCAACTTCTAAAACTGTCTATTGTCAACAAGCAGATGGTTGACAATAGAACGGAACTTTTTGTGTTTTTTTTATGTGACCTCAGGAGGATCTTTTGGAGGATTGTCTCGAATCTGGTTACCTTCTGTGTTCTCCTCGTCATTCTCACTATTTCCCATGGAGTTGGATTCTATAGCTTCTTTAAGAAAATTGATCTCTGATGCATCCATATTAGTGATGGTGTTCTCCTTAATGTTTTCCATTCTATTGTCAACCATCTGATTATTTTCCATTCCATCCTTTATGTCCTTTCTTTTGGATTCCTCATTTTATGTGCATATATTCCTCTCTTTTTCCTTATCTTGTTCGATGCTGCTAACTTTAGTAGGTTCTGTGTTGTTCTTCCCTTTAGAATTGTTTAAGGTGTTAGAAGTACTTTTCTTATCTAACTGGCTGTCGATGGGCTACATATCTTCATCGTCTATGAAAAGTTTTCATGTTACTTGAATAGTTAACATCTTGGAAATAGGTAGTGTCCTGCTTATTCAAATGGTAAATGGCTTAAAGTTTGATCATTTACTTGGAAAGAAATTATTCTTGCAATCTTTTCAGTTTTTTCTTTTTGAATGGATTATTTGGTTCAAAACTATCAAAATGTTCAGCTTAGCGTCCTATGGAGATTAAGAAAAGCAGGAAGTCTTAATATATATATGGTGTATATGATGCTGGTTTTTGCACTTCTTACTGCTATTCTTTGTTCTACTCTGTAAGTGATTGTGATCTCAGTATAGAATACTTCTATTCTATTTCACTCTAATATTTTCTTTGCATGGAATGAATGTGACTTCATTTTCATTTCCTCAAACATTTCTTTAATTAGTCTTGAAATTCTTCATCTGTTGCATCATGGCCTTTTAATTCTTCATATGAACTTATGAGTTCTCGTGCCTTGCATGTGTTAGTCTTTTCTAAGTCAAGGATCTTAACTGCTTCAATCGAGTCAGTTATTGTTGTCATTCCTATTTTCAGAAAGTGCTCTTAATGATTTTAGAATACTTAGCATGTAGATGCTTCAAATGTAGTTTTATTTGTACACAATTTTTTGGATATTTTATTCTTTCATGTCCTACGATGTTCCTGTATGTGAGTAGTAATGCTTGTATTTGCATTGTGTATTGTATTTGTGGATGTTTTCTTTCTTTTTAATTAGCTTTTTGATCTTAATTTGTGCCATGCACTTGTCATTCATTTACTGATTTGTAAGTGTAATTTATTTACCGACATGTATGCCAGTTTTCTCCTATTAATTTCGTTAAATAATCTTGTTGTGCATATATATGCAGACGTTTCTAGTACATATAACAAACTTTTGATACCTTCATCATTTAGTAACATTGCAGTTTTGATAATATATAATTATTTAAAAACTATTCATCACAGGAAGTTTCTTCTAGCTTTTTTAGCCAAATTGGCTGTTATTAGTGTCTATTTGCACGAAAGGGTACAAAGGTTGATAAATAAAGGAAGGCTGGCACTACTGGTTCATCATCCATTTCGACTTTTATTTTTTAGTTTCTTCTTTGCTGCGACAGGTATATCTATATATCTTTTTTTTTAAATATATATTTATGAATAATATATCTTTATATAATTCATATATATGACATGCCTCATTCTTCATGTATCTTGTTTGACAATAACTAAATGGTTGGGTTTCATTTGTGTAAATTTGAAAGTTTAGTTTCACTTTGATGCTAGGAGTTAACTATTAATTTATATTTACATGTTTTTCATTTCACTTTAAGCTTGAATGAAATATTGAAATAATACTATGAATAATTAAAGTATTTAGCATAGTACTAAGTGCACTTTCTCCGAATATTATTTTTGTTGCAAATTTAACTAGCCAATTGGACATGTGAGACTTCTCTTGTTGAATTTTGATTCCCCTATAAACTAGTAGATATGCTTTTGAATGTAATTAATCTAATTTTTGTTGTGAAATTTTATATTTATAGAGTCATTGATTGTTAAAATGTTGAAGGTATTACAATTATTCAAAGTAGGAACCTTTAGCAGAATATCTTAGTAGTTTTTTTCTCTTGATGTAGATGGAATTTGAACATCGTACATGGATGTATAATAGGACTCATCCTAATCGTGCAGGATTGAGGGAGGAATTTATAGAAGGAGTTGTGGGGTTTATCGCTAAGGCCAAATCGCTAAATGATTTTCTTATTGAAGGGACAATTAGGTGCCCTTGTGTTAAATGCAAGTGTGTCAAGTTATTGAAACCGGATGTAGTTGAACTTCATCTTTACAAGAATGAATTTGTAGAAAATTATTATGTGTGGACTGTTCATGGAGAGAATCATGATTTTTATAATTCTTTTGGTGGTGAGGGTAGTCCCAGTGTAGAGAATAATTTTGAAAATTCTCGATTCAATGAAATGATGAGAGATGCTTTTGAGATGTTCCCAGGGGCTCAATCCGAACCAAATGATAAGGCTAAGCGCTTTTATGAATAACTAGAGGAAGCTAATCGTCCATTGTATGAAGGCTCAATGCATTTCAAGTTGTCTGTTGCAGTTAGACTACTAACTATCAAATCTGATAGTTCTATTTCTCAAGCGGGTGGATTCCATCATTGGGCTTATGAATGAACTAAATCCGAATAAAATTGACTTACCCAAAGATTTCTATACTGCAAAGAAGGTGGTGTCCAAGTTAGGACATTTATCAGAGAGGATTGACTGTTGTTAGAAAGGATGCATGTTATTTTATAAGGATGATGCAACGTTAGAAAATTGTAAGTTTTGTAACCAACCTCGTTATAAGGAGTCTACAAATGCAAATAAAAAGAAGGTTCTAGTGAAGGCGATGCATAACTTACCCCTTATACCAAGGTTAAAGAGGTTGTATGCATCAATGAGCTCCGCTCCTCATATGAGATGGCACTATGAACGTAGAAGGCCAACTGGTGTACTATGTCACCCGTCAGATGGAGAAGCATGGAAGTATTTTGATAGGGTGTTCCCGGATTTTGCAAGTGAACCAAGAAATATTAGGTTGGGATTATGTGATGATGGATTCACTCTATTTGCAGTCTCTGTTGCACCATATTCATGTTGGCCAGTGTTTGTTACGCCGTATAATCTTCCTCCAGAGCTTTGTATGACAAGTCCATATTTGTTCCTAACTTGCATTATTCCAGGTCCACGCAATTCAAAAAGTTTGATTGATGTATACATGCAGCCGTTGATTGATGAGTTAAAGTTATTGTGGCATCAAGGTGTGGAAACCTATGATACAGCAACTAAATAGAACTTCAGATTGCGTGCTGCTTTAATGTGGACTATAGATGATTTTCCTACTTATGGAATGCTATCCGAGTGGTCCACTGCTGGAAAGTTAGCCTGCCCGACTTGCATGGAAGATACAAAAGCCTTCACTTTGAAACATGGAGGTAAGAACACATGGTTTGACTGTCATCGTCGTTTCTTGTCAATGGATCATGAATTTAGGAGAAACACTAGTGCATTTATGAAGAATCAAACTGATTATGAAGAGCCACCTTCAGTCTTGTCGCCAGAAGAAATTTGGAATAGAGTTAAGGATCTACGTAAGGTAACAGAGTCTCCATTGCCCAATAAGATACCTGGTTATGGTGTTATCCATAACTGGACTAAACAGAGCATATTTTGGGAGTTACCTTATTGGAAGCATAATCTCCTAAGGCATAATCTTGACGCCATGCATATTGAGAAAAACTTTTTTGATAACTTGTTTAATACTGTGATGGATGTCAATAACAAGACAAAAGATAACTTGAAGTCCAGAATGGACTTGAAGGAATATTGTAGGCGAAGTGAGTTGTACCTTACATACTTAAACAACAAGATTCAGAAGCCCAAGGCCAGTTACACATTCACTTTGGATGAGAGAAGAGAGATTTGTCAGTGGGTTAAGAATTTGAGTATGTCAGATGGATACGCGTCAAACATATCTAGGTGTGTTGACATGAAAGAAGGGAAGTTGACGTCAATGAAAATCCATGATTGTCACATTTTCATGGAATCATTGATGCCTATTGCGTTCAATGCCTTGCCTGATAGAATATGGAAGCATATCACAGAGATAAACTTATTTTTTAAGGAGTTGTGTTCTAGCACAATGAGGGTGGAGAATCTAACTTACATGGAGAGTAATATTCGCTTAACTTTAAATAAGTTAGCGAAAATTTTTCCTCTTGGTTTCTTCGATGTAATGGAGCATCTTCCAATCCACCTTGCGCAAAAGGCACGACTTGGAGGACCAGTTCAGTATAGATGGATCAGAGGTAATAAATGAAATTCAATCATTTGCCCTTTATTTATTTTAATTAAATATTGTTCCGTCTATGAAATCGTAATACGCAGGATTATTGGCAAATGTAAGCGAACCGTGAAAAGTAGATCGAGAATTGAGGGATCGATATGTGAGGCATATCTGGCTAAAGAAACTTCTTATTTTTGTTCATATTATTTTGAAAATGATGTGCCATGTTTGAGAAATAGACCTAATCGACATGACGATGGAGGAAGTAATGATCCTTCAGCACCACCATTTTCCATATTCAATCAACCAGGAAAAGGTGGTCCAAAAAGTAGTTCAAAGCGAACCTTGACTAGGAAGGAACTAGAGTCAGCTACAACACATGTACTATTGAATTGCCCCGAGGTCCAACCTTATTATAGGTAAATATATATTTATATTACCAAGTTCCATACAAGATTTATCATTGTTTTAACTAATGAATATTAAATTTTTTGTCGGGCAGTTACTTTGTGGCTACATTTGGGCAGAATGCTGTTTATCCTAGGTTTTCAAAGTGGTTTAAAGAATTTGTAAGTGCTACTTAACATTTAACATGGGTTTTGTTAGTTGCAAATTAATTACATGTATTTTAAAATTCAAAATTTCTCTAATTCTATATAGGTTCATAATCCAGTTAATGGCGTAAATGATCAATTTCTGCATGATATAGCTTGTGGCCTGATCCTAGAGTCAGAAAGATGTCTAGGTATTGTGTTAATGGGTACAAGTTCCATACAGAAGAATGGTCTAAGGGAAAGAAAACCAATAATAGTGGGGTGTGGATGAAAGGTGAGCGGGATGTTGATTATTATGGTGTGGTTCAAGAGATTTTAGAACTCGACTACATTGTTGGTTGGCCAAAGAAAAAATTGGTACTCTTTCGGTGCAAGTGGTATGATCCAACATCAAATAGAGGTACGAAGGTGCACCCTCAGTACAAAATAGTTGAAATTAACCACACGAAGTATTATCAATTCTATGATCCATTTATCATTGCACAAAATGTAAAACAAGTGTATTACGCTCCTTATCCTTTGTGCAAGAATAAGTCCACATGGAGGGTGGTTATTAAAACAAAACCCGTGGGTAGAGTGGAAGTCGAGGATGTTTTGGATGTGCGTACCAAAATGACATTTCAAGTGTTGAAGCATTAGTAGATGATGAATTAGCATGTGAATTGCACCATAGCGAAGGCATCTATGAAGAATTTGATATTTCTGCCCTTAGATCAAATTTAAATGATGATGGGGAAGGAACATTCCGGGCAAATGAGGAGGAAGACCCAGGCAATGAATATGAAACAAGCGATGAGGAAGAATTATTTGATGGAAATGAAACAAGCGATGGGGAAGAATTTCTCGATGAAAATGGAACAAGCGATGAGGAAGAATCTAATAATGAATATGAATCAAGTGAAGATGATTGACTTGTTGAGTTTTATTATCTCTTTAGATTTTATATTTTTCCTTAACTATTTAATGTCGAAGCATTTTTTACCGCCTCTTTATTGAGAAATATTGAAGAAGAGATCTCAAATAGCTTTTATGACAGTTGCAATAATGCATTAAACAACATTTGTTTTTATGATAGCACTATTTATATACAAAGTTTACATAAATAGGTTACATAATGTGCTTTAGTTATCTAAGCGATTATATATGAGTGCTTGTCTGCTGTATATATATATTACTATCTGATTTGCTTGTTGCTCCACTTTATTATTATATTTTGACTATCAACCTTATTTGTCCGTTCACTGTCTAACACCAGAAGGTTATATTATTTCTTCATACTTGCTTGCTTGTAAGGTTTCTTTTAATTCTCTTTCTTCACTTATCACAATTTTCGAAGGCAAGTATATGTGCCTTTTCAAGTTGGGTCATTGTGGACAATTAATTGAGCTATCATAGGGTTCATTCTCTGAATCACATGCACCAATCATTAGGAAATCTCTATAGGAAAGTCATACCGTGCTTAATTTTGGTAAAAAGTTGTTATTTTTATCTTTGTATTTTTGTCAGTAGCATCGATTGCAAGAACTGATGCTCTTGGCTCTGATTCTTTAAATTTCAGTAATGACAGACTGACAGTTAGTTATGTTCCCTTCTCTTGACTTTTGGAACTGGAGCAGACATTGGTGGTTGGATATCTGAAGGCTGCAAGCCTGCAATTTTCTCCCTGTTTATACTTTTTCATGGCCGTCTGCTGATGTGATTTGGACATTGATACTTAAAAAACTTTTCTTTTTCCCATAATCTTGTCCTTTTACAACATAAAGAGAATAAAGTGAAATCTAATCACAAGTTTATGCTATGCAAACAGTTGAATACTAATGTAAAAAGGAAAACCTTTATTTGTTGAATCTAGCTTTTTTCTGAGATAAAGCCTTAACTTTAACAGGAATGTGTTGTTATATAGTGGTGTCAATGCACCACAAACTGTGAAACGTGAGAGCCCTTGAGTTGAAATATCTGGAGATGTTTCTGTTTTTGTCAAAGCAAATCAACGGTAGAGGAAAACTGTCACGACCCAATTCTCCCTCTGACTGGGTCTCGTGACGGCACCTAGTCTAGACGACTAGGTAAGCCTATACCTTAAGCGAAATTTAGATAAAACAGGTAAAATAACAGTAAGTTAAATAAATCATAATAAAGTCGACGCCGCTCGGCATAAACAGTTACTTTACCCAGAACCCGGAATATCACAATACATCACAAGCTACTTTACTGCTCAATATGTACAACTGGATAGAAAAGACCGTATAGTTTCATCTACAAGTACTACAACTTCAAGATAGGAAGGAGACTCGGAGATCTGCGGACGCTGCAGATTATACCTCGAGTCTCCTGATACTGCTGCTGCTGGCTAGCTGAGATACCGCGTACTAGGACCTGGATCTACACATGGGGAAAACATGCGCAGAAGGGCGTGAGTACTCCACATTCGGTACCCAGTAAGTACCAAGACTAACCCCAGTCAAGTAGTGACGAGGTCAGGTAGAGGCCTTACTAAGGTTTGCAAAGTAACAGATATAGAGAACAAGTACGTAAAACAGGTGATAATCGACAGCAATTATAAGTAAAGGCTAGCAAGCAACGGTATAATCAAATGCTCGGATCAACGCAATATATATATATAAAGCTCTGTGAGAAAGTAAAGGTACAATGCAATGCAATATGAGGGAAAGGCTCAGGTCTATGCCCGCAATCCCTGTATGCAATGCAGAATGAGGGAGAGGCTCAAGTCTATGCCTGCAATCCCTGTATGCAATGCAAAAATGAGGGAAAGGCTCAGGTCTATGCCCGCAATCCCTGTA